>VSDK01019854.1:0-10444 GCA_009767595.1 Symbiodinium kawagutii | reverse complement strand
CCACTGAATCTGCCAGTGGTGATTTCACCCAGCAAGGGGCGGTCAACTCGGCTGCCATGCCGACTCACCCTGCCAGAACCCCGCCATTAGATTGCCAGCCGGCTGACCCAACGGGACCGCAAACTACTCCTCCCTGCTCACTGCAAGACACGGCGTTGCGACAACTCGGTCCCCCGACACACCTGGAAACTAAATGCCCACAACGACCGCAGTTACAAGCTACTCGACAACAAGCAGCTGCAGCCAAGTATGCTGATGCATATAACAAGCTTCTTACTGTTACTAGTACAGATGGCATTTTGGCTAATTATCGCATACCAGAGGAGATGCTTGTCACAATGAGTCAAGTACTCTGCCATATCTCTTGGGCTTGCCCAAAGTTATGTTCTCCCCCACTTGTGTTCGGTGTGCTTGTGTGTTTTCCTCTGGCGTGTTCCTTCCTTGTTTTCTTCCTTTGGCAATGGCACTTGGAGCAATACTTGATCGGCAGTTTGGATTTGGAATTTGATTTGCAGTGATGTCAAGTTTCGCTTCTTGTTTACCACACTTTGAACTTTCAGTTGATGTCTTCAGGATTCACACTGATGTCTTGACATGTTGGAATTTTCAGTCATTCACTTTGCGGTTTCAGTGGAACTCGGATTTGATACATGTCCTTGCAGTCTGGCTGAGGGTATGGGTAGTTTTTCTTGGTAGGGGACTATAGACCGTTGGCGCCATGGAATCAGATACGGATGAGAAACCCTACCTGGGGGCCATTGAGCCCGAGGCCGGATGGAACAGGCTGGAAGAAATTGATAGAAATCTTTCTGCGAGTTTCCGGAAATACTTTAGATCCCCTGGTCATTTGAGTGCTGCAGTATACTCGGAAGAAGCTGCCCGTGAATTGGTTGACCAAGCTTTTGGTGGACATTTTGGGCTGGCAAAGCGCAATGCTGTGGCCAAAGAACTCTTTGACTGGGCTGAATCGTTGAACCCCTCAGCCATGAAAGAGGCAAAGTTGAGGCGTCTAGAGCGTGAACATGGAGCAGATGCCATGAGGCCTACACCGGTTGATACTGGGGAAGTTTATGCAAACATGATCAACAACAGCCCCAACCTTGGTTTAGCGGCGCTACAGAAATACATGAAGAAGAAGACTGCGAGCTCTAGCAAACAGGAGAAGGAGGAGATCAGGAGAAAAGGTTGGGCTTTGAAACTTGCTGCATTCATCCAGGAAGCGGAACTACCTGTTTGTAGTGCAGTCGAACGTTCAAGTGATGCCAACAACATGTGGATCAGGGCCTTCGGTTCTCGTCGTGCGAACACTTTGAAGAATCGTGTTTACATCTGGGAGCGGTTTCGTACCTGGTTGATAGCAACACACGGCAGGTGCTGGCCTCAGTCGGTGAATGATTTCTTGGAGTACTTGGATGAGAAACATGAGATCCAACCTCTGGGTAAGACTATTCCTTCTTCCTTGTTGGCTTCCTTGGTACTACTTGAGAACGTAGGACAGGTTGCTTTTGAAGATCGGTTGTCGGAAGATTCACTACTTTTGGAAGCTGTCAAATCATGGACCACGGAATTGGAGACAGATGCACCTCCGCGGCGGCAAGCTCAGATGTATTCAGTTGCAATCTTGATTGCTGCAGAGTTGATTCTTGAGCATGAAGCTTATGCATTGGGTCTCCGATTTTACTGCTTCGTTTTGCTACTTCTTTCTTGGGGCACCATGAGATGTGATGACTTACAGAACATTGATCCCAGAAGTTGCGTTTTGTCTCAGCTGGGGCTTCGATTTGTGATCCGACGTACCAAAACGACTGGGCCAGGCAAATCGGTTGGTGCCTTGAATGGATTCATTGCAAGGATGATTAGCTTGACAGGAGCAGATTGGATCCGGACAGGTATGGACCTTATTAGCACCAAGCCACTTGATTTCAAGAGGGATTTCTTTGCTGTGGAGTTTGATGAGTTTTGGGAGTTCAAGTCAAACAACTTTGTGGAGCCCGAAGGTGTTGCCATTTACTTGAGATCGTTGTTGAAGGAGATGCCTTCCCCTTTCCAACATGAAGGCAAATGGTTCCTGGAGAAGCACTTCGATTTGGTCCCTGGCTCATTGTGCAGCTTTTGGAGCGGACATAGTGGAAGGCACACCTTACCTAGTCTAGCAGCTGCATGTGGCATAGGTAAAGAAGAGAGAGACTACCTTGGTCGCTGGTCTTGTGCAAAGCATGGATCGCAGGACTACATCTTGACTTCACGTCAGGTGGTGCATTCGATTCAGAACCGTGTTTGCAGATTCCTCCTGACAGGTGAGCCGTCTCCAGGGTATGTGGAAGAGGAGCTCCACACAGCGATCCAAGGACATGCACTGGGCTCGGGTGAAAATGCCTTGAAGGTCAAGCACAGGCACAAGGTATTGAAGGTTGATCCATTGAGCCAGTGCTGGCAACTGGGTGGTCATTTCCCCATGCTTCAGTTGGGTTTGGATGATCCAGAACCGGAGTTCAAGGCAGAAGTTGAGGCCAAAGATGCAAAGGTTCATGTTGAGGAGGATGAACTTCCAGAGGCTCCTTACTTCATCACGATTTCCAGGAATGGCAGCTTTCGCAGACTGCGTGTAAGTAAGATGTGTGCGGTCAGACAAGAGAGATGTTTGAGCACTCTAGCGATTCACAAGTTGACTCACGATGTTGCTGATGCGATTTGCAAACGTTGTGCTCCCAAGCTTGAAGGGAAATTCGAGGATGGACAGTCGTCAGAATCCGAAGCGAGCTCAGCAAGCAGTGTCGCAGGGAACAACCCAGAAGAGGACTTCTCTCCGTGTGGATAGATGCATCCCCTTTCTCACTTGATTGATGATTCCCTTTGTCCGGGAAAAGTTGAGTTGCAGTTCGGGGGAGTGCTTTTAATTTCGATCCTCGTTTCCTTTAGGGTTGTTCTCTTTCCCGCTTCTCTGATTGTTTTCCCCTCTCTCTCTTCCTTGCTCGACTCATTGTCGTTGAAGCTGATTGAATGAGTGGAGTTTCAGTTGAGTTGAGAACAGAAAATGATGAATGAGCGCCTGCAGTGCGGCTCTAGAGACTGTTGAGAACAGCAACAGCAGAGGCTAGAACAGTGCCTCAGTGCAGCTAGAACAGTGCTGCTCTAATGTACCTAACTGTAGTCAACGCTTCATGTACTTCTCCATTTCGCTTCATGATTTGTGTTGTACTTGCTGAACCTTTGTAGGTTTGCGGTGGCCATGGATGCTCCTGCAGGTGTGACACCGGAAGCCATGCGTACTTTCATACAGGAACAGATGGAATCTGACTTAGCCCATATCTTCAATGACAATGGTGTGCCACTCCCACTGCAATACAACCTGGGCCAGAATTTCGTTCTGTTCGTCGATTCAGTGCAATCGCTGATACCAGGGCAGAAGTGAGACAAGCTTTGAGAGACGGATATCGGGTCCAGGAAGACAGCCTTGAAAGGCGTGCAGCTGTGGCGGCAGTTGTCATCTCTTGGGAATCTGCAAAGGAATTTGCTCAGAAGGATGTTCAGTTGAGGGCGGAAGCCCGTTTGCTTGGAGTGAACCGACCTGTGACACAAACGGATCGGGCTGCAATGAAGGCTGCGTTCACAGCAGCTCATGGAAAGATTGAAGAGGCATTCGAACCTTCGGACGATTACTTGAGTGCGAAGATGGAGGAGCAGGAGTCCCATGAACCTACAGCATCGCCACTTAGCGAGGTGACGAGCAGGAGAACTTCGAAGACGACTGGAATGCAGACCTCAGTCGATTCGAGTGGGGCACTCAGGCTGGTCAAGCAAAAGCAACATGGCCAACTTCCACAGGGTACAGAAGACCTGCGCACCATTCTCAGGGTCGAGGGCAATATGTGGTGCTTCCTGGCTTCAAAGTATCGAAACAAACCAATGATGCAAAACATGACACCTGCAATCTGGTTGGACTACGCTAACTACCTGCTGGGGGAGAAGTGCTATTTGATGAAAGTGCCCACAAGCAGCAGTGGGTCGGCGGATGATCGTGCAGCGCTCCGGCCACCTTGGGCCATCATGATCAGCTATGAACATGAGCTGAGGAAGGAAGCAGTGAAACGAGCTTTCCAGGATGCTCGCCCCTTGGCAGAGACTTTGGTGGAAGTGTGCAAGGATGCGCAGCTGAAGGAGCAGTTCTTCACCAGTCCCATCGCTTTGCAGGGCCGCAGTGGACAGAACTGGAACAATGGTGGACAACCCTGGAAGAAGCGGGCATTCGACAATGCAGAGGGCAAAGGAAATTGGCAGCCCAGTAAGGGATTTGGCAAAGGCAAATCCAAAGGGAAAGGCTTTGGAAAGAGTCGCAAAGGTGAACCGCGAAGAATGCCAAAGTTTAGTCACGGAACCTCTGAACACAGCCTGATGTCGCACACACCGGATGGTCGCGAGATATGTTTCGCATTCAATGGGCAAGGATGTGACGGCTCATGTGGACGTGTACACGTGTGCAGGGTTCGAGGATGTTCCAAGCAACATCCGATGTGGCAGCACTTCGCAGAGCAGAACGCCTCCAAAGGGGGCACCAACTGACTTGGGGAGAGAAAGACCCTGCGGATCCTTTACCTATTTGCAGGTAAACAACGATCCGGTGACATCAGGGATCATCTCACTGCATTACAGGACAGTTTCGGCTTTGACCTCAGCCTGGATGAATTCGACTTACAGCGAGATCAGTCACATGACTTGTCTAAGACATGTTTATGGGATGACATTTTTCGGAAGGTGGAATCTGGATACTATGATGTGATAATGCTTAGTCCTCCTTGTGGAACATTTTCACGTGCACGGCGCAACAGACGTACTTCAGGACCTCACCCCATTCGCTCCAGGGATTGGCCATGGGGATTCCCCTGGTTGAGTGCATCGGATGCGTCGAAAGCTGAGCTTGCTAACATGTTTGTCAAGAATTCCCTGAAAGTTGCTGCAATTCAGACTTCACTTCATAAATTTTGGTTCTTCGAGCACCCGGAGGATCTTGGATTGACGAAATCAGGTGAGTTACCAGCAAGTGTATGGCAGGTTTCAGAAATGTTGGATCTTTTAGCAACTGCCAATGCTTCCTGTTGGGCGATTCATCAATGCTTGTTTGGAGCTAGCTCTTCGAAACCAACTCGATTGGCATCCAATCTTCCAGGTGCAGCGCAATTTGGACAGGTCATGCCTACATTTGATGTTAACGGCAGGTACACTGGACCTTTGGGCACATGCATTCACGGATGGCGCCCCCCACTGATCGGTGCTAGTGATGGGGCATTTCTCACTACAGCTGCTGCAGAGTATCCGAGTGATATGTGTGCTTACTTAGCAAACTTGTTTGTTTCAGCATTGATTGCTTCGTCTGAACCTTCGCTGCCGCAAGGGGTACCAGAGGTTCAGCCTTCAGAGCCTTCAGAACCTTTGCAGGAACTGCCCTCAGAAATGTCAGAACCGTTACAGGAACATGGCAATACAACAATGGTGGAGACCTCAGCGGTTGAAGTGTCGGACGTTGAGCTCGAGGAAGATTCTGGGGAATTTGATCAAAGTACAAGTGGTTGTTTGGGACCACCTATTAAATGCGTGTTTGAAAACAGCTTCAAAGAACTGACTGATGGACTGGGGCTTTGTTCACCTGGGAGATGGCGTCCTAAAGCAAGAGGATTGATTGCATCCAACGAACAACTTGGACATGCTGACGATGTTAGGAAAATCATTCTGGATTTCATACACAAGGAGATACCTGACTTGAGGAGAGCTTCATTTCGCTTGGCACTGGGACATTTTCAGGAATCACCGTTTTCGAAAACAGGGTTGGATGAGGCCAGAATTGCAATTTCGAAACTTCTTCCGGACCCAGAAGGTTCACTGAGTTTGCCTGAGAGGCAACCTTTCTTCTTGCATTTGCTGGCACAATCTTTGAAATCACTTGGTGACCCAGACTGGGAGATCTTGACTCAAGGGAGCGAGTGCTTTGCTGAAGGTGTACCGTTGGGATACAAAACCCCTCTGCCTAGGACCCCCCAGGTCTTCAAGAAGCGTGAGAAGTTCCGGACTCTTGATCAGACCCCCTTTAAAGCTGAGATGGATAACTATTCTACTGCGGAAATGTCATCGGATGCACTTCTTGAACATTTCAGGGCTGATGAAAGCATAGGTCGGATGATAGCAACAACTGAAGCAGAGTTGAAGAGTGGGGGACAGCAAGTTTTGGTTGCAGCGATGGGAGCGGTGCAGAAGCCTGATGGAAGGATACGTCCTCTACATGATGGTACACACGGTGTCAACCTCAATAACAACATCACCATTCTGGATAGACTAGAAGTGCCGGGGCCTGACGAGATTATGCAATTGGCAAATTGTGCTGCGGAGTGTTTGGACTCGGTGTTCGTGATTTGCGCTGACATCTCGAATGCACATAGACTAGTTAAGATCAGGTCCAGTGACTGGGGACTCCTTGGCTGCAGGGCGAAGACAGGTGACCGCACTATTTGGATCAACACTGTCGGAACCTTTGGGGTCTCGAGTGCTTCATACTGGTGGTCTCGGCTGTTCGGTTGCGTGGGTCGCTGGGTACTCAGAGTGTTGGGACAAGCACCTTGGTTTCAGTTGTCGTATGTGGATGATCTTCAAATCCTTCTCACTGGGTCTCAGAAGTTCATTAATCTCTGGATGATTGTGGCGGCTTACGAGATCATTGGGACACCGTTTTCTTTTAAGAAGTTTCGTGGAGGACTCACAGTGGACTTCATTGGGTACCACATTGCATATGATCAACAAGCAGCAGGTATTTCTCAACGGCGTGGGGATTGGATCTTGAAGTGGATTGATGACCTGGAAGGGGCCGATTGGATGGTTGCGGGGCGTTCATTCTCGGAGTTTCTGGGACGGATGACGTTCGTGGCTCGAATTCTGACTTGGCTTAAACCTTTCCTATCTCCACTATATGCGTGGTCATCTGTAATCAGCAGAGGAGCAGTGCTTAGAGTACCGGACATGGTTTACATCACTTTGGATTTTCTGCGATCACAGTTGAAAGTCAGATCTTATATGGTGAAGGCATTGCAACCCTTGCAGGTACCGGGCGAATGTTTCAGGACAGATGCAAAGTGTGCCAATGGCTACGTGGTGCTTGGAGGCTGGTCACTCTCTCAAGGAACTGACACTTTCTCTGCCAGGTGGTTTTCTGTCAGGATTGAACCAAGCGACTTCCCTTGGCTGTTCAAGGAGAACGGGGACAGCCAGTGGGCCTCAACTACCACGGAACTTCTGGCGAGTTATGTTGCAGCATTCACCTTCGGTTATTTGGAGACGAGTGATGCTAAACCCCCAGGAGTCAACTTGAGGATTGTCATAACTGGTGGAACGGACAACAAAGCAAACCAAGCAGTCCAGCAGAAGAACTCCACAACGAAGTGGCCTCTACTGCCGTTGCACATGCAGATGTCTTCTTCACTGCTCAGTGTTGGTGTGGCTACCAAGGGAGGAGAACGTTCCGGCTGACGATCTAACCAACTCTGACTTCAGCAAGTTCACAGAAGAGCTTCGTTGCCGTCCTGACCTTAAACTGCTTCCTATGGATTTGTTTCGGAAACTGTTGGCGTCCAGGGAACAATTCTTGAAGATGAAGGAATCAGTTGCGAAAGCGGCATCTATGGGAACGACCTCCAAGAAACAGAAACTGGCGGAGAAAACGTCGTGGTGATCGAAGCATCCACGCAATCTCTCCTTCGGATGGGTCACATTCGATTGCTTGTATTCTTCAATGTATTACAGTTCGACTGGATACGGCTTGTGGAGACAACTTGTGGATACAACTTGTGGATACAGCTTGTGAACAAAGGATTGCTTGTTACAACAATGGCTTGTACAACGTTGCATGGATTGCTTGGCTTGTGCATTGGTGTTGGTACTTCTTCGAATGATTGCTTGATTGAATTCGCAATTACAATGCTTGCTGCTGAGATGTGATGTGATATACACTGGCAGCACTGGCTGCGATGTTCTTCGCAAACGTGACTTCATCGTGGCCATTGACTCTCGCACAGACTTCCATCCACCGTCCAAAAAGAGAGCAGCTGAGTGCAGTGACTTGCTTAAGCCGTCTGTGTGAGTGTCTCGTCCGTTTTGATTTTCTTGTCGTCCGTGACGGTTTGACGAAAACTCGATTACAATGCCCGGTTTACAATGTTGAGGCTCCACTGGAAGGATGTTACAAACCACACACAAGCACACCCAGTCCATGTTGGCCTGTTGTTGGGAACACATGTTGGGAGTGCATATCTCTTGGGCTTGCCCAAAGTTATGTTCTCCCCCACTTGTGTTCGGTGTGCTTGTGTGTTTTCCTCTGGCGTGTTCCTTCCTTGTTTTCTTCCTTTGGCAATGGCACTTGGAGCAATACTTGATCGGCAGTTTGGATTTGGAATTTGATTTGCAGTGATGTCAAGTTTCGCTTCTTGTTTACCACACTTTGAACTTTCAGTTGATGTCTTCAGGATTCACACTGATGTCTTGACATGTTGGAATTTTCAGTCATTCACTTTGCGGTTTCAGTGGAACTCGGATTTGATACATGTCCTTGCAGTCTGGCTGAGGGTATGGGTAGTTTTTCTTGCCCACCCTCCTCATCCCTGGTATTTGGTCACATTCGATTGCTTGTATTCTTCAATGTATTACAGTTCGACTGGATACGGCTTGTGGAGACAACTTGTGGATACAACTTGTGGATACAGCTTGTGAACAAAGGATTGCTTGTTACAACAATGGCTTGTACAACGTTGCATGGATTGCTTGGCTTGTGCATTGGTGTTGGTACTTCTTCGAATGATTGCTTGATTGAATTCGCAATTACAATGCTTGCTGCTGAGATGTGATGTGATATACACTGGCAGCACTGGCTGCGATGTTCTTCGCAAACGTGACTTCATCGTGGCCATTGACTCTCGCACAGACTTCCATCCACCGTCCAAAAAGAGAGCAGCTGAGTGCAGTGACTTGCTTAAGCCGTCTGTGTGAGTGTCTCGTCCGTTTTGATTTTCTTGTCGTCCGTGACGGTTTGACGAAAACTCGATTACAATGCCCGGTTTACAATGTTGAGGCTCCACTGGAAGGATGTTACAAACCACACACAAGCACACCCAGTCCATGTTGGCCTGTTGTTGGGAACACATGTTGGGAGTGCATAGCAATGAAGTCCTCCCTCAATTCGTCCTTGCGCCGCGCATTCTCGCTCATGCGCCATGGAAAGATGATACTTCTAAACAAGAAAACAAGCACATCCGACAGATATGCCTTGATCAAATAGCTACAGGTTGGAGTCTCACGCGGAATAAGCGACGAGTTTTCCAAGTCATACATGTCGCTGCAGCGCTTGCCACATGCCAAAACTTCGACCCCTGGTCGACCAAGTCTCCACTTCCCTACATTACATACCTCATTGAAGCCATGGACCTAGCGCTTCGACAGGCCATTGCCTCATCTATTTGCTTACGATGCAGTAAATGTGGGGCTGACCAAACTGTCAATAGCTGCTTTTCCATGTTCTCTGGCACGCTTGATAATACCACCTCGCTTTGCAAACAGCACACCAAAGCTGCACGACACACGAAGGCTAACACCGCCTCCGGAAGTGGAGCTGCAACTTCAGGCGTCTGTCGTCTGCGTGTGTCCAAGAGAGCTGGGACTCTTCAGGAGGCTGCTATGGCTAATCTCGCTGCTGTTTTCCACAAGCAGCGGCGGATCACAGTCGCCAGGCAAGCAAACAGTCGCAATCCCCGTGATAACACAGAGGAGGATGACGCCATCGAACCCATTGAACTTTTTTCCTCAGACAAGGAAGAAAAGGGTGTTTGGCAACACCCTCATCCGTCAGTTGAACATGAGCACTTCACTGAAGATGCTGTCCAAACGGACCAAGTCGACACAACTGAAGACACCAAGTCAACGCAGGATTATTCACATCTGGCACGTCCTGATGTCCAAAGGCCGACATTTGGGCGCATTGCTGCCCTCACTTCCCCGAAGCCTTGCCATCAGAACGCGATTCCACACTATGAGGACCGTCAAGAACAAGACGGCCAGCTAGTTGCTCTCGATTGCCAGCCCATAACACCAGAGTTGCGGCAAACAGGCCTTGACGCTGACCCGCCCTCGGAAGAGACAGGCGCCACAGCTGGCACTTTAGAACGAGCCCTAGGCGTGGCCATGCAAGACTTTGCCTCCCAGTTAGACAGTCGCAGCGACTTGCCTTTGAGTTTCCTCACACCTGATCGCCTCGATGACATTTCGCACCTCGCATTAGAAGATGATATCACTGAATTACGTTTGTTATGCCAAGAAATACCCCCTGGCACCTTGGAGGGTACTGCTCTGAGTGAACATCCGGTTGATGTACATACTCTTGCATACGAGCTCGATCACTGCCAGCCTCCCCCTACCT
>VSDK01019850.1:953789-965342 GCA_009767595.1 Symbiodinium kawagutii | reverse complement strand
GCGCATCCTAAGGTCTGTGTACTTGCGTCTGGGTGTCTGGCTTCACCCACTCGCGCAAGTTCACTAGGTTCGAATCGACATTGGCAAGGGCATGACCACAGGCCCATGTACCTTCCATAACATGAAGGACGAAACTCTTTCTGAGACTGGGCTTCTGGCCGTAGGAAAGGATCTTCTGCAAGTTGTTATCGAGATCTTCCAGGTAATGTCCGCTGAACCATGTGCCTTTCAATTTGGGAGGAACAGCCGGGGGACACCATTTTCGAGATCCAAGCTGACCTTGCAAAGTACCACCGCCGCACAAAGTGTCTATCACGGTCAAGAGCAGAAAAAGAACACGGTATGGTGCCCTACTGCAGCATGATCACAAGGGTTGAGATACCTCGACAAGGCGCTGAACCTATCAGGTTTCACACCCTGGCCTCACCAGTAGGTAGTAACTTAGGTGAAACCGATCGTCTGGCCTTGGTGTGATGCCGGAGTGGTTCGCCCCTTGACGGTGTCTCCCCATACTGGACAATGCAAGCCTACAATCCTGGCCTTTAGTTAGGCCACCGAACCCGCTGACTTTGGTGGGTTCATTTCGCTGCCATCACTGATGGCATTGCCACTTCACTGGTTTACCATAGCTAGGCAGCAGTGACGACACACGAACACGCCAATTTTTGCTGTCTTGCCGAGTTATTATAAACCTTTCGAAGCATAAATTTGTGCATCACTGCCTGAAATTTCCTTGATGATTACGATATACAACTTCCGCTGAATGGTGAGTGACAGTGATGCGAATGCGTGATGGCATGACAGCCATCACCGACACTCTGCGATCGATATGATGAAGAACACACAACGGCAGAGAAGTGAGGCGGGGAATTCATTGCATGTACATAATTTTCGCAGACTACTGCCTTAGCTTCGTTTGCTTCTTGTCTTCGCTGCTTCGAAGCTTCGTCTGTTTCACGAGTTTCACTTGGTTTCACCTGTTTCACCTGCTTCTTGTCGACCTTAGCTTAGTGCTACCGAGGCGATGTATGCGAGCAAAAAATGGTGCCGTTTTTCATTTGTAAATCTCTTGTAAGAGCTGCTCACTTGCTGCGTAATTTTTCAAGGTTCCATCCACGTTGTTTGGAAAAGAATCGATGTCATCATGTATGATCGTCTTCATAGAAGTTGTCAATGATCCAGAGGAGCTGTCATTGTTTTCATGGAAGTTGTCGCAGCGCAGTCTTCATAGAAATTGTCGTCATTTTTGTGGAAGTTGTCATCGTTTTTCTGGAAGTTGTCATCGTCAGAAGTTGTCACCATTTTGATGGAAGTTCTCATCGTCTTCAAAGAAGTTGTCGTTGTTTCAGAGCAGCTGTAATTGTCTCCATGGAAGTTGTCATCGTCTGTTGACTGTTGTCATCGTCTTTATAGAAGCTGTAATCGTCTTCACAGAAGTTGTCAGTTATTTGTGATATTGGGTGCTGCCCGAGCCATGACTCTTAATCTTCGGCTACTCTCTGCTGCGGTTTGTTGTGATTTGTGTGGTTGTCTGGTTTCTTTTGGTTGCTTGTTCTTTGGCTGGTTTTCTGGTTCTCCCCCGCCTTGTGAGTGGTTTATGGGCACTTTCACTTTTCATCTTCGCAGTCTGTACCTGTGACCGAGGCTTCGCGCCACAACGGCACAACACCAGGCAAAAAAAAACAACAGTTGACAAGCTCGTACGACTTTCTAGAATGATTCACGGCTGGTTTTTTTCTCGACTTCCAAAGGTAGTGAGCAGAGATCAAATATCACTTGGTTGGGCTGGTTGGCCTGTTTGGTTGGTGTGTTTGCTTGCTGGTTTTTGTGGCTGGTTGGTTTTGGTTCTTTGTTCAGTCATCTTATTTTGCCGAATGAATTAGTGAAATCACCAATCTTCCATTGCAGCCTACCTGGACATATAGTAACCGGTGTTTCGTGCGCAAGAGGCACTACCCGGGAAAAAAAAAGCAGACGGTGTCTCAACGCAGCGAGGGAGTTGTTTTTGCTTTTTTGAGGCTTTGGTTTGTCAACGCAGCTTTCGAGTTGCCTTGGATTGAGGTCCTGAGCTGTTACACTTTGAATTTTGTTTAATGATCTATTTGTGATGGTGGCCACAATGTCAACGAGGCGCCTTGGCCAAAAAAACTCGTCAGACAGGTGGCATGTAGAACAAACTATTTTTTGTTGTTTTCGTTCTTGCCTTGAAATGGGGTTCTTCGCCATCTGTCTGAGCAAAAGCGGTGGCCGGAAGAAAAAAGATGGTGAAGATAATAATGATAATGAAGATGATGAAGATAAAGAGGATGATGATGAAGACGATTAGTTGAGATGATGAAGATGATGAAGATGATGCAGATGATGAAAATGATGAAGATGATGAAGATGATGAGAATGATGAAGATGAGGAAAGTGATGCAGGTGATGATGCAGGGGACGATGAAGATGAGGATGATGATGAGGGAGACGATGAAGATGCTGATGATGAGGATGATGATGATGATGATGATGATGATGATGATGATGATGATGATGATGATGATGATGATGATGATTTGATAATCATTGATGATCATGGTGATGATGAGGATGATGATGATGATGATGATGATGATGATGATGATGCTGATGATGATGATGATGAAGGAGACGTTGAAGGAGATGATGAAGGAGACGATGAAGGAGATGATGAAGGAGATGATCAAAGAAATGATCAAGGAGGTGAAGAAGGAGATGCAGAAGGAGATGAAGAAGGAGATGAAGAAGGAAATGAACAAAGAAATGAAGGGACATGACGGAGATGAAGGAGATGAAGGAGATGAAGAAGGAGATGAAGAAGGAGATGAAGAAGAACATAAAGAAGGAGACAGTGAAGAAAAAAAAATGGTGAAACAGAAGGAGAAGATGAAAAAGAAGGAGGAGATGCAGAAAAAAATAATGAAAACAAAAAATGAAGAAGGAAAAAACGAAGAAAATAACAAAAGATGACGAAAAAAAAACAAATGAAAAACGAAAAAAATATAAACAGAAGGAAGGGAAGAAGGAGAAAGTCAACAAGGAAATGAAAAAGACGATCAAAAAAATGAATAAAAACGAAAGAGGCGTGCTGTCAGAAAAATGAAACAAATAGGATGTGGTTATTGATTTGTTTGTTTTTTTACGTTGCCAGTTATGTTTAGTTTCGGCCTCGTTCGGCCATACTTACTTAAATTCCGGCCTTCCAGCCGCCGAGCCATTGGGACAATGTACCCGGACAGCGCGACACAGCAAAGAAAAAAATTGACCAATGTAGTTTCATCAGCTTTTAGCTTGACCAAAAAAAACATGCACAGAAAACATGTTTCACGAGGCTTGCTCATGCCTGCATGATGGCTTGTTCAGGAAACCCAACAGGTGAGGAGCGGAAGGGTGCGACGGCGACCCTCCTTTCTCTTTCGCTTCCGCTTTTTTAGACAATAACAAAACTATCTTTTGCATTTTCCCCGTATCTCAATGTGGCCCCATCAGTCCGAGGCTGCCGCCAGGCAGCCGCCATGCCTGCTTGCTTAGCTTCGTGGTGCTTTTGTTGTTGGGCTGAATGACCTCAGTAAACCTGCATGGCCGCCTTTGGTGCTTCCATGCTGGCGTTACCTTTGTAAACAGGATTGTTTTTTTGGCATACGCTCGCTGCTCCATGGTTTTGTTTGTCGTGGGTCTCTCACGCTGTCTGGAACACCTTGGTGTGGACACTTTCTGATATCCTTTGCATTGCAGCGACTCTACCGTTTTTGTTTTTGAACTTGAGATGGCGCCCCAAATGTCAGTAGATGCCGACTCTTGCCTGGTTGTCGGTACGGCAAACTTGTTGACTGCATAAGCCGTCTGCTTGGCTTCGAATGTGAGCAGACACCGAAGTGATCACTGACTCATGACGACGTTGACGTTAACTTGTATGAAGGCTTGGTGCGCGCTCGGAAGTAGTTTTGGCAGAGGGAACACACCTTCTGGATGAAGTTGACTTTCTTGTGACTTTCTTGTGGCATTTTTTTGAATTTGCATTCGAGTTACGATGACTTTTTTCTGATGATCCACACGTGAGCGTTAAGTGAGGAATTTTTACATGGTTCCTTTTTCACGTTGTTTTTCACCAACGATGATCCCCTGTGCTTAAGTTGGGGTGGTCGGACAGCTGGGAACCTGGCTGGGGGGTTCTTGGCTGGCCGCTGAGGTTATTGTTTGCCTGTGGTTTGGTTCCAATTGCTTTTTACAATTGGCTAAGCTCCATTCACTGCGAGATGTGCCCTGCCAAACTGGCAAGGGGCGCTTCAAGGAAACAACGAAGGTTTTTTTTTGGCATTGCCTAAACCTTTCGGCCTTTTGTCGGTAATCGTGACCGGTGCTCTGAACACAGTCGGTGCTATTTGGGATAAAAACTGCCTGACGATATTTGCAGCACGGAAAAAAAATTTGCCGTCGGAATACCAACTTCACGTGCATGGACTTTTGCTGGCCAGACACTTTGGAACCTGGTAATACTGGTGGATTCCCATTTTGTTGAGGCCTTGAAAATGGTACTAAAACAAAAAAACACAAAACATGATAGTGAATTTGAATTATAGACTGTTTGCATGTATTCGTTTAGGCAGACGAGAGTTATTTAGCCAGCATATCAAAAGACATCGTAATATTTTTGAACATCGTTGATTCAAATCTAAGGCATCGCCCTACCACAACATGGTTATCACAACTGGTCATGAAGCAACCAGTTTGACCTGCTCCAGCTGTCCAGTCCCAGTTTTTTGACAGAATTCGGCTGTTTTTGGTTGGATTGTCTTTGCTGCTTGACCTGATCTGCAAAATGATTCTTGTACCGCAGCTGTTTTTTGCTGAAATCTTGTGGGTCTTGCCTCACCTTCACGACTTTCAAGACTTTTCTCATGGTTAGTTTGCTATAGAGAACAAGGTTGGAATGGATTCACGAGAACAAAACCATTCAAGCAAATTTCTGCATGAAAGAGAAAACAACAGATCATATGGGAACAACAAATCCATGAAATTAACCAGTGTCCCCAGAGCGGACTGGCGTTTCCCCCGGTCACCAACTTCCAACAACCTGTATTTCTAAACCTGCGAGTGTAAGTCGCAGGTGATCATGTTTTTGGCCAAGCAGTTTCTATATAGTACAAAGAGGGCATGAACATGATTAACTTTTCATCACAAATCACCATTGAATCTTCCTGGGCATATGCTTAAGCATGAGATGAAGAACCACTGAGGGGTGCAATAAACACCTTTGTAGTTTTTGTGGCTTCACGTCACGCGGGCCCATCAGCGTGGTGATCTCAAGGGGGAGGATGCGCCCACCAATGTTGTACCCCCAATGCTGGCACGGTTTTGATGTCAAATTGTCCTAGGTTTCTGCTAAAAGGGGAGGTTTGTATCTACCAGCCACTTTACAGCCTTACAGATGTCCTGTTTGTCGTACCACACCTTTGTACCTGGTTCCTGGTTCAGGCGCTTGGGGTAGTGGCTACTCATAGAGATGGATTCATGTCTGATCTTCGGATTTTTTGATCTCATTTTCAAGTGGTTCAAGTGGTTGTGATTATTGGAGAGGCAAATGAGGCTTGGCGGGTTGTGGAACCTTGGGTACGACAATTCAACCAGCGGTCTAGCTCCATGGAGGGAACCCTTTCCACGAAAAATATTGTTCCCATGCATTCCCAGCAGTTCCCTGTTGACGAACCAATGACAAAGATACATGTACCTCAGGCCGCGCATGCATTTTGTGCCATCGAACCACTGAACCAATCGATTGCTGATGGTTTAGGGTCCACCTGTCAGCTGCTGAGTCCTCATGGCGTCCTTTATGTTCCTGCAATTCATCAGCAACATGAAACCTGCCTACGAGGAGATGGAGGGTCATTTTTTGAGGAACTGCGAAGGATTATATGGCGAGGTGTAGCGAGTGGGATCGTTTAGTGGTTTGAAAGGGCCCTTATTGTGATTCGAAGGCAGCTGGCATCATGGCATTCTGAGATTCGTTTGATATTCAGCAACCAGGACATGGTTTAGGAAATCGTTGTCAAGAGCCCTTGGTAATTATATTTAGTCCCATATTGCTGAGGGCCGGCTGCTCATGGGAGAAGGATGGACGGATGGACTTGGCACTTGCAGGCCAAACACTTGCAGAGACACTGGCCCCAGTCCTAAATTGCAGGGAACTGAAATGTTGTTGCAGTACCAGAGCTAGCGATCATCAAACATGATAGTCCAGTCATCATTTCGAGCCATTCTCATCCAAAGACCTACCAACTTCTGGGATTCTGGGTATGTGGATGAAAGCCAACAGCAGGTGGTGAGCTGGTGCAGGCACCACCATTTAGCCGTGAGGGCGTCCAAAAACATGGGCATGAGTCAGTACCTGAAATGCTGCCTCGAATGGGTAGATGAAGATAGATACGGTGAGAAAGCACCCTCTTTCATTAGCGCTCTTGGCATCTCTCGACTATTCCGTTCTTTCTAAAGACCAGGATCATTCTTAGTTAGTGGTTCTACCAGCCAGGTTGGGGATATTTATGAAACCCTTATCTCTGGTTTTCCCAATGGTTCGACCGCTGGAAGTGGAAAAATGGTTGGTTTTGAGTCTTATGAAAATCACCCAGGGAATCCATCCACAATAGATGCTTGTGACACCTGGACAACTTCTCAGCTGCGCCAGAGCCGAGTGGATACCGTGTGGGAAGGCATGGCAGGGGGTGAGTCGATGAAGCAGAGTCCCCTGGCTGCTGCGATGCCCATGAAATCGGTTGTTTTTGACCATGAAATGCTTGGGAAGATACAGATCTCATAGGATGTCATAGGCACAAAAAATGAGGTAAGTGAACATCCCAAAGGTTAGAATGGGATTATACCTTCGTGGCAGTTGACTATCTTGAGGTGAACTGCAGTCCACTCCCAGCAATGCAACAAGGATGGAAGAACATGCTAGAACTGTGGTGTCCGAGGAGTTGCAATCCAGACCATGGGAAGGCTGATCGAATCGGGACCAATGGGTGGTTCATGGCACCCAATGAAATTGGCGTCCAGGTTGACATTGTTCACCCATTACGGTGACTTCACAAACAGAACCCAGGATGGGCAAACTGAGTTGTGTCAAACTCTTCAGTCTTGATGTGGTGCGAAATGCAGCTACGGAGTTTTTCTGTCTGATAGGGAAAGTATTGCTCAAGCGCTCATCACGCGTTGGTAATTCGTTGATATGGTTTCTACCAGTTTATTCAGGTTCAATCCCATAACGGGAATATTGAGTGCAAAACATCATTGACCGTCGGTTGGAAATCTGACTACTATCACACCAGCCTGCAGTGGTGTTGACACTGCCTTTTGTCATGTGCCAATTGTCGAAAATAAAAGATGTAATGTACCCAATGACAATGATTTATCATTACCACTGTGACTCAGTGGTGATCATGTTGATCACAAAATGCTGGTTCTCTTGCCTGTTGGGAAGCGGGAATCACGGCAGGTCCAAAGCTGAAGCAAGTGTGGGCAGATATGGAGCAGAAATGCTGGGAGACGTGCTTCGGCAACAGACCGACACCTTTCCAAGAGTGCTGAAATGGCTGGGTCACCTTTGGTCTGACCTCGGAGGGTTTGTTGGTCATTCTTTGGATGGTTTGCAGTTCCTGAACTGATTCCACTCGCAGGGCTTCTTTAGACGGGCAATGCCGATGTTGGGCTCATGACTGGCTCATGATTGGCAAATCATTGGGAGGGTCGATCATCTCTGGGAGTGACGGAGTATCAGCTGTGCAGTGGATGACCCCCTGGCTTGGTCTGAGGGTATGACATTTCCTAACTTGGTGTATGTTGGAGATGGTCATCTCTGGGAAAATGGCCAACAAGTCGAACAAGTCTCAAGGGATGACAGGAGGGGGTTTCACCGATTTGAGCCATCTAAACCCCTTTGAAGGGCCCCTTTGCTGTGTTTCTTCCTGCTCTGTTTGCAATTCCAAAAATGTGTTCCAATTTGTGTCGTTTGGGGATGGTTTCGTGTTTACACGCGGAGTTCGTGGGAGCATCCTTCAAGACTCTGGTTTCCCGCGAGTTGTTCCCTCTTCTCCGGACTGGAAAAAACCCACCATACCGTGGTAGATCAACTGCTGGCAATGATCACCGGGGCCCAGAAAATCTTGGGTCATTGGGGTGCCAGGAATACCAACGGCTTCAAAGTTTTGTCATTGTTTTTTTTGGAAGTTTTCTGGATATATCATCTAGCCACAAGTCTCATGAGTACCATGGGTTGAAGAGGCATCAAGCCTGGCCCAGGAGTGATCAGGGCAAGTGTGAGAATAAGACCTGCTACCGAACTGCTACCTGGTGAATGAAGCTCTACTCTGATGTTCAGTAGAGGCTATATAGTTTATCGAGCTATGGCGTATTGATGATAGCCCCACCAGCAGAGAACTCTGCTGATGACAAGGATCTAGTCACATCCCCTAAAGGCTAAGCTTCTTCATATGAGGCATGCATTTCTTGTATTGTTGGCCGCCAAGCAGGTGCGGTACCGCTGTTCGCTGCGTCAAGGTACTTGGATGAAGCCAATGATGATTTCAAGGGAGTGCCTTGGAGAACTGAGTCAGTGCTGGTCAATGAGCAGCCTCATAGCGAATAATTTCAATCACTAGCACTTGATCATCAATTGTTAAACAATTTTGAACAAATTTTGATCACTGTGTTGAGAATCAAGAATCAACCAAGAGTCAAATTATTGAGCTGTTAGCTGTTTTGGTTGTCAATGTTTCTTCATTCTCCTTAGGCACCCCCTACAGAAATACAACCTCAGTCCTCAGTTCGACTTTTCGGAACCCACTCATTCAATCAACCGGGGTCTAGTGATCCTGGATTGAAATGACTACCGTGGCATTCCTACATGGTGATGCACCGAGAGCTATATGTTGTTTTGAGTAATCAAATCCTGATACCCCCAACGAACATCCCTCAACACCAACCCATTTTTTTGGGCTGGTTGGTCATGACTCCCATAGCCATGTCCACCATCAAACATATCAGGGTCACATGTAAACATAGCTCTGCTGGGGCATCACCTAGTATGAACAAGTTGGTGAGTTCCCGCGTGGCTATGGAACTATGGCCTTGCTGGCGATGATCCACCTGATAGGTATCCCGCCGGACATAGTGAAGCAAACGGAAAATGCAAAATGGAATTTGGCGCATGGCTACCAGTGAAAAGACCTGTGGAATCCTCAAGCAGTAAGGCCGCCACTACCCATGCGCAGCCATCCCCCCTGTGTTGGTGTTTTTGGTGACGATGGGGGGAGATCACCCACCATGGAATCACATGGAAAGCGGTCAGTGAAGATCAAGATGGTAAGTTCTCAAACCCGTGAAGAATTGCCTACTTGGACTTGGCGCTGAAATTCAAGGTATGTGACAACGTGACATGATGCAACTTAGTGTCCAGGGTGACCCTTTGACGGGAGAACAAACTCAGGAAAACTCATGTCATCCTTTGGGGCTTTGGGGTGTTCCAAGGTGCATCCTTATCAGAAGTTGAAGCAGGAGGCCGCTGAGCAGATGGCACAGGTCCTCCATCAATTCGAAAGTCTCGCTTTTTCCGGTGACCTCGCTTGACTTAGCAGATGACTTCGCTTGATCTCAAAGAGTTTCTTCATTTCTTGCGCGCCTCCGACCAGCTGGGAGGTGAGTCAGTGCAAACTCGTCATCAAGCAGGACAACCGCCGAGATGCCCACCCTGCCAAGTTTTTTGCAGTTCGCGCGTTGCGTTTTGTGCTGTGCTTCTTTTTTGGTTGATGTTGTCAGTAGAAGTTTCAACATGTTTTGCTAGAGTGCTTTCCTGAAGCATGGCAGACAGCAACTCGCAAGCAAACCAATCACCAATAAGCAGCTGGGACCTGACAAGCGTCTTTGTGGGGTCACTATTCTTGTTATCAATTATTCTGCTTGATATCATTGTCATTGCTTAATTTCCGATACTACTAGCATACGACAATTTGCTTGTATTATCAGAATGATTATAGTTATTGTTGTCAATACTAATACCTGTAGCAATGAAATCATACTTGAAGATTATCATCACTACCAAGTACTATTCTCAGTGGTCAAACTACACACCACCAGTGTCACTCGTTTCGGTTGTGCCACGATCCCTGATTTTGTACACCTGCCTCTCTTGCGGACTCGAACTCGAACTCTGTCCACTGCCTAGGGGGATTTTGACACTTCCGGCAGCTGGGGAGCTTGTGGGAGCCTGGTCCCAAAAGATGCAAGGTTGGGTTGTCCGTAGATAGCGATGTATTTAGTCCCAAAAATGCTGATCTACACAAATGGCAATTTTTGCATTGTTGGAATGATTCAGGGATCGCTGTAATGATGACTAGCCTGGCCACAATTTGTTTTTGCACAAGCCATAATTCTTAGGTGGGTAGTAAAAATCACCATGTTGTCATAGTCAAGAAACCGCCTTGCAAAAGGATTCATTCGGCCTGTTTCAAATGGGTCTTTCGAACCATGGATCCCTGCTACCAACTGGCTTGTAGTTTCAACCTTTGCCTAATTCAACTACACCTTTTTCGGGGTCAATTCATACTGCTCAACTGATTAGGATGAAAAAATGTGTTCAGTGACCCCATTGGTAGCGACTACACAATCGCTGGTTGAGCAGTGTTTGCTGTAGTGGCTTCGGGAACAAAAATGAGGAGTGAAACACATTTGGAATAGATTATTGGTGGCTGTTGCTGCTGATCCTCTACCACTCGTCATTGACTATCACTGGCCATCAGCCATGCTTTCTGGAGCCCATCTTTTGGTCAAAGTTGCCACTGGCCCCTAGGCTGGTGATGATCAAGACTTCACGTGGGGAACCACACATCACAGGCCCTGGTGCTCCCCTGGTGGCCACCGCCAGGTCCTACAGGAGTGCACTCAGCGGATCGTGGACTATGCCAAGGAATGCAGCTCTGGCAGGTGCGTCCCAATGGAGCTATCACCGGCTACCAATTGCTGTCACTGGCTATCCATGCTGTTGACAGCTTCACCAACGGAACTGGACAACTGGAACTTCCTTGCTGTGGTCACTTTTGGACAAGGGTGTTTTCCAAAATTGCTTTTGCTTGGCTGTAGGAGCTTGAGAAACCAGAACTCTGGTTTCCTATGAGCAAGGGACCCGCTGTGTTTTTCCCCAGATAGCTGGAAGCTATAGGGGTTCTTACTTCCCAAATAACAGGTCACTGTCGGCGAACTTTCTGGCTGAAGGTGCTGTGTGCCAGGTGCTGTCGGCAGGTGCTGTGTGCCAGGTGCTGGTGCCAGGTGCTGTCGGCAGGTGCTGTCGGCAGGTGCTGTCGGCAGGTGCTGTCGGCAGGTGCTGTGGCCAGGTGCTGTTGGCAGGTGCTGTCTGCAAGGTGCTGGTGCCAGGTGCTGGTGCCAGGTGCTGTCGGCAGGTGCTGTCGCGGGTGCTGTCGGCAGGTGCTGTCGGCAGGTGCTGTCTGCGGGTGCTGTGGGCAGGTGCTGTTGGCAGGTGCTGTGTGGCCA
>VSDK01019850.1:935469-952005 GCA_009767595.1 Symbiodinium kawagutii | reverse complement strand
CCAAGGAGAAAGAAAAGTTCTATTCCAAGAGAAGGAAGAGTTCCATTCCAAGGTCAAAGAAGAATTCTATTCCAAGGAGAAAGAAGAGTTCTATTCCAAAGAGAAAGAAGAGTTCTATTCCAAGAGAAGCAAGAGTTTTATTCCAAGGTCAAAGAAGAATTCCATTCCAAGGAGAAAGAAGAGTTCTATTGCAAGGAGAAAGAAGAGTTCCATTCCAAGGAGAAAGAAGAGTTCTATTCCAAAAAGAAATGGAAATCGGAAAATTTCAGGTCAAGATTCAGAAGATGCCTTCAGACTTGAGAGCATGGCATTTGACATTTTCATCGAAATCATTGACAACAATTTTTGATCAAACATTAGAACCTACTTGATTCCCTACCCCAACCTTGTTGTCCATACATGTTCTATCTGGGGTCTATGCCGGTGTAATTTCTTTTCTGTCATTAAAGCAAGCTCAGAGCTTGTCCAAAGGATGAAGTGATTCCCCAAGACGAGATTCCCGAAGGTTCCAAAAGACATCCCAAAGAACGCATGAAGAACGCATGGTCCATGTGTTCCACACGGGTCTCAAGGACCCAATTTTCCCAACAAGACAGGTCCTCCCCTTAGCCGTTGGCTCCCAAATGCAATTAGGTCAGGGTCGAAGGCAAAGCTCAAGGTTTCGAACAGATAGAATAACGAAGAAGGACTTGTTTCCCTATTTGATATCAAGCTGATCTGCAAAGCAGAAGTCCTTGAGCATATCCGACGTTTTCCAGGAGAAACATTTTCAACCATGATTAACAAAGCATCATTCAACGGGTTTGAAACTTTCCTCCCCAAGGTCCGTTCCCAGGTTTTGCAGTGGAAAGGGTGCACGGTTTCCAAGAATCTGGAAAGTCGTCAATAAAATGGTATCCAATGGAGGCGTCGAAACAAAGGTTTATGAAACAGAAGGCTACAATAGATCAAAGACAGCGAGATACACAGTCTCCAAGATGTGTGGTTTCACAGGACAGGGTGGCCGACTGTGGCTGAAAAAAGCAATGCCCCCAAAAAGAGAGAATGCTCCACGGCTCCTCGACCCAAGATCTCTGGACAGAAAATTGAGGTTCTCAAGTGCTTCTTCCAAAATGTAATCATTGCAAATCGCTTCACAAGATCAGAGGGCCCGAAAAGGCAGTTCCATCATCCGGTTCTTCAACAACATGTCTCGAGGCCAGAACAAGGATTGCGATTTTTGTGTAATGTCCAATGTTCGGAGGATTGTGAACAACTGTCCGATGGTCGGAGGGTTATCCACATGATTATCAGCAAGCAACAATGGATATTGGTCAAATATTAGTTGATCAATGTTGATCATGGCTAAGGTACATGATGACTGTATGTTTCATTTCCCGCTTGACCCACTGTCAAAACTTTGTTGTGACCTGCCCTGAGAAGCCAAGTGAACAGAGTCGGGTTCAAGCTGCGGCTGTTTTGGGTGGACCAATTTGCATGGTCCGAACCGTGGTTGAACAACATTTTTTTTTGTTGGAATCCTTTTCCAAAATCTTCTGGTTTAGCCAGTTTTCTACTGGGCTTTTTGATATGACTGAACTTGTGATATGCTTCTGAGCCAGTGATTTGCAACGTATGATGGACCGTGATGGGACAGAGAATTCACGAGTACATCCCCGTGTTGGTTGGGATTGGTTTGCGTTTTGCATCGCCAGGAGTGTTGCACTGCTTGAGCGGTAAAAGTTGGTGCTTCTCAAGCCGTAGTTTTCGCTGCAGTCTGACCAGGCGAAAAGCTACCAGCATTGCTGCACCTGGTGGACACGCCGGCATGTTGGACTGCCGGGGGCACATGGCGTGGCGGACCACTTGTTGTTGAAGACGGCTGTGGCTGTCCCTGAATCCTGTGTACACGCAATCCCCTGAAGAAGACGCAAATTCTTTGTAAGAGGGGGAAGAGTCTTGTGTAGTCTTGTTTTGTGAGGCACAGGAGATTGTGGGGCACAGGAGAGAGAGAGAGCGAGAGAGAGGGAGAGAGAGAGCGCAAAAGAACGACCCGAAGTGATTGTGGAAACGAGCAGTGGTGAAGTGATTTTTTTATTCCCCAAACAGGTTTACCTGTATGGGGTTCTTACTCCTTTGAAAAGGGTCGCTTGCCTTGGCCGTATGATTTTGACTCTGTCTCCGGGCTTGCGTCCTCAGACTCTGGGTTTGTCTCCCATTTGTCCTTCATTTGTCTCCCACTCTGGGTCCCTTTGGTCGCATGATTTTGCCCTTCATTTGTCTCCCGCTCTGGGTCCACTTGGCCGCATGATTTCCTGTACTTGTCTCCCATTTGTCCTTCATTTGTCTCCCCTTTCAATCCCCACTCTGGGTCCACTTGGTCGCATGATTTCCTTCATTTGTCTCCCATTTGTCTCCCGTTTGTCCTTCATTTGTCTCCCCTTTCTCTCCCACTCTGGGCCCACTTGGCCGCATGATTTCCTGTACTTGTCTCCCATTTGTCCTTCATTTGTCTCCCCTTTCAATCCTCACTCTGGGTCCACTTGGTCGCGTGATTTCCTGTACTTGTCTCCAATTTGTCCTTCATTTGTCTCCCCTTTCTCTCCCACTCTGGGTCCCTTTGCTCGCATGATTTTGCCTCTTACTTGCCTCCCCTTTGCCCTTCATTTGTCTCCCGCTCTGGGTCCACTTGGCCGCATAATTTCCTTCATTTGTCTCCCATTTGTCTTTCATTTGTCTTCCCTTTCTCTCCGACTTTGGGTCCACTTGGCCGCATGATTTCCTGTACTTGTCTCCCATTTGTCTTTCATTCGTCTCCCCTTTCTCTCCGACTCTGGGTCCACTTGGCTGCATGATTTCCTGTACTTGTCTCCCATTTGTCTTTCATTCGTCTCCCCTTTCTCTCCGACTCTGGGTCCACTTGGCTGCATGATTTCCTGTACTTGTCTCCCATTTGTCTTTCATTCGTCTCCCCTTTCTCTCCGACTCTGGGTCCACTTGGCTGCATGATTTCCTGTACTTGTCTCCCATTTGTCCTTCATTTGTCTCCCGCTTGTCTCCCAGCCTGGGCGCATGGTTTCCGTCACGTGTGTCTCATTATTTTCATTCGTCTCCCGCTTTTCTCCCACTCTGGTTGGTCGCGTGATTTTTCGCACTTGTTTCCAATTTGTCTTTAATTTGTCTCCCGTGTCTCCTCTGGGTCCAGTTGGTGGCGTATTTTTCTCACTTGTCTCCCATATGTCTTTTATTTGTCTCTTACTTGTCTAGTCTACTGCTCTTGGTCTGGTTGGTCGTATGATTCCCTTCTCTTGTCTCCCATCTGTCTTTCATTTGTCGGTCCGGTTGGTCGCATTGTTTCCATCACTTGTCTCCCATTTGTCAGGTAAACTATCAGCATTGAGATACTCTAACGTTTATCATTTCCTGTTTGGGGTCAACGCTGGTATAATTTACCCGTGACTTCGGAGAAACATTCAGAGTTGAGTCCAGCCATGGTGGTGCGTCATGCATTGGCGGCCAAACCTGATCATTTCGGATGTTTGGGTGTATTCCCCCCATTTTTGGACAGCCATATTTTCAGTACCCAAATTCCCCAAGTTTTGGTTCTTCCCCCGAAGATGTCCTTTGTTAGCAGTCAATGATTAAGTGATGGACCAGTGGTAGCTTTACATCTCAAGTGACATTGTTCATCCGGTAGATTCTTACAAGAGATTAGGGTACATTTTACTCATCCAGGAGGCTGACATGTACTTTCCCGGAAGTTGGCGGGTGAGTTTGTTCCCCAAGTAACTTCAGCCATAGGGGTTCTCACTTCTCAATGACTTATAGACTCTAATTTTTGAAGGTCTCTCCAGTCTAAAAGTTGTCACGGCGACCTTGTCTTTCCCCGTTGCTGACTCTTGCTTTGGCCTATTCCGATGCTCTTCTCTCCAATGCTATTGGAGCCTATGCGAGTGCGAGCCGAATTCTTTACAATGGCAAACGTCAATAATGATTGGCTAATGATAGCCAGCAATGGTTGATAATGGTTGGCTCCGAATCATGATTAACCAGAACCGTCAAGAAGAGTAAATACAAAATGCACTCGGGATTTTTTCACAGCAACCTCATTTGACTTGGCGCCAGATCGAAGCTGATGAGGCTGGTACTTGCACAGGGTGAGTGTAGCCATGGGCTTGAAAATGACAAGCATAGGGACCCAACACCAGCGACAACATCAGCAGCAATAACGACGACAGCAACAGCGGCAACAGCAACAATAACAACCACGACAGTGACACCGAATGACGACAATGACTGCAATTTTCGCACTGCTTGGGTTGATTCCCTTTGACAATCATTCGGTGATCTACTCCTGCGGTGGCATTTGCAGACTTGGATGGCAAGCGCAGGTTTTGATTGCTGGTTTTGATTGCTGCGTTTGATTGCCACAGGGCATTTACACCCCTGCTACTTTTAAGTGGTTGCCCAAAGAAGAGCACCGCTTCTGAATCGACTTACCAGGGCTAACCACCTGAAGGGTCTGTGATTTTCCCGTAGAGAAACTCGCGCTGTTGAATGTACACCATTGGTGGGCACTCTCAGCTGGGTACCAATATCACAAGAGGTGCTGAATCTTGATAAAATGATTATGATGGTTATGACTGTTGTTATGATTGTTATTATGATGATGCTGATGGAAGGCCAGCAACCACCAAGATGCTCCTGGTTTCCCGGACTTAGGATGCACCCAAACCATCAATCCAGTGGCGGAAGGCCTGGTGAACTTGGTATCATCAGCTGGAGATCCCCAGGTTGAACAAATGTCGTAAAGCATCATGAACTTAAAATTCCAAACTGGTGCTGATTCAAATTCTTAAACATTCGTAAACATTCTCAAGCAGCTGATTTACCAGTACGGCTAGGGTTTGCACTTTGTTTCTTTTGATATTATTGACACTGCTCAGGCGGCCAAAGATGCAAACCTTAGGTTACGGGGTGCCCTTTTCTTGAAACATCATGTGTCCCAATCTCACCTATATGCTTTACAGGCTTGGGTGCTTTATTTGTGATGTTCCGTGATTCTCTGCACAGTTTTACAGCTCATGCCTGGTGCTTGACTTGAGTTAGTGGGTCCTGCATACCACTCCAGCCATCACATGACATGGACCTATTCGTCAGTGAACCCACTGGGGATGGGACTCTCCATAGCCATGGTGGGAAACGCATAGGCAGTAATCATCGTTTAGACTAGGCAAATGAGCACCAGTTTGGGAGTAGTCACACATAAAGAAACCATGCTTTCCATTCCCAGGGCAGATTTACCAGAGAGTGCAATCACTCTTTGTTGGCCCCAAATGGATTGGTCCTTCCACTCCCTCGAGGTCTTCGGCACGAGCTGTGATGCTTGTGGCCCCAAAAAGTGTGGTTGCTGATGAGCGATGCCTGGTGAAGCCATGGCATTTCAGCCTTGGACATTGCAATGGTTGAGTCACCTCTGAAGATGATGCTGGGGAATGATTGGATAGAACGAAATGTATTTGGTGAATCACGGTGAATGTCCCCAAACGCAAGAAAGATCCGCCGATCCTCAACTATGGTTGGCAAGAGAAACTAACTCTAAGGCTCAAGAGCCGATTGCCAAGAACCGCCGGATTGATGGGATGTCCACACACCATTGGAAACAGGTTTAGCAACATTTGTTCCTTGTTGATATTAGACATTAATGTCGGATAGATATTTTCTCCAACACACACACACGTGTGATATTTGGAAAACAGAAATCTAATAGGAATCCAGTGTACTATGGTCTCTGTCTAATACACGGACGGGCGTAAATTGAAACATGTTTATAGCAATGGAACAGGAGCTCAAAAAAAGAATGTTGGGGTTGGATTGAAATGCAAAATGCTCACATTTGGAACAACAATTTGGTGGTTTCTTGAAATGGTGGCATCCCCAAATTATCCAGTACTGTATTCTATAGTGATCTTGAACAAAAAGCCGTACTTTCTTAGGGTTCCCCATTTTAAGAAACCACCATGTGGTCATTTTTCAAATTATGACATGCAGTTCACCATGCTGTATCTGACAATTGATCAGTGCGGTGACGACCTGTTGGGGCGGAAGAGGAAGCTTCGATTTTCTGCAAAGCTGTTAGACACCTGGAACACCGATAGACAAAAGAGATAGACAAACTGAACAAAGAAGGAATTCCAACTTTTTTTGGATGCAAAGATCCCAAACTAGACACATCTTGTAGGAGAAGTTGCACTTCTTCAAGTGAATTTCTGTTTTTGCCTCCTTGCGGTGATGCCCACACACATGATACTGAGGTGCACTACAGTATTACCATGCTACGAAACCCAACATATGTGTAGTGTAGTTGTGAATGTATGTATTCAATATGGAATAATTATAGTAGTGGCTATAGGTTTCTGTGTATGAAGTGTTGTAATCCTATAGCGCTGGCAGTCAATCCTAGCCGCGTTGGCAATAACCCAGCTTGTACTGGTGTTACGAGTGCAAACCCAATGTTTGATGTATGGGGTAGCACAGATCAGGACGTTTAAGAGTCATGGAGTGTGTCCTCTAATCACTGTTTTGGTATGGTTTAAGAGCATCAAACTCTGTGCGTGGCTCTGTACCTATTTTTTTCTTCTCTCTCTCTCTCTCACTCTCTCTATATACACCTATGTGATTTGTATCATGTACGCATATATTCCATACAATTTGTAAAGATATTTGAGTACATTCTATTTACTCTATGTCAATGTAAATATCAGATGACATTTGTGTGTACATCTATACACATTCATCTTTGCATGTATCCAGATTTGTGCGTGCCAAGCCCGAAATCTTCAAGGCATGATGGTCGCAGGACAAACCTTCGCACTTGTGCCGCCGGTAGCTGGTGAGATCGGCGCAGCAGTGGTTCTATGGTGCGTTTAGACACTTTTTTTGAAGCAGTTATGGTGGCTGTGTTCAATGGTGTACCCCATGGCGACCGGGACACATCGAGTTGCTGTTCTTTTTTGTTTCTGCCAAGCTTGGCCAAAAACCACCATGAAGCCATTAGCCATCAGCCATAGTTAAGCATCAACCAGCATCAGCAAGCACTAACCACCATGAAGCATCATCAATCATGATTGCGTAATCATCATTCATTCTTGATGGACCACAATTGAATCATCAATTGACATGATGCCATCGGATACTTCCATGAGATAATCAATCCATTGTGGGTCCATAGATTTCAGCATATCAATCTCAAAAGACTAAGTCTCACATGTTTATCACCAACTGATTCACCAATCTTAGATATCAGACACCCCTGGATCGATCCATGGTTACCCCAACTAATTTGCTTGTGCTGCCTCGCGATGGCCGATGCCAGACCAAGGTGGCCATCGGTTTTGCCGTGTTTCTGCTGGCAGTAAGTACTCCTGGGCTTTCTATAGCGCTTAAAAACCTATTCTAGACCATTATAGTAATCATTATAGTACAGTAAAAAAAGTATTCTATGATTCTATGATTGATAATGTATTGTAGTTGATCGTTAGTTAATGATTGATGTGTGATTTCTCACTAAATGGCAACGGTTGACCATTGCTTGTTGTAGTTTTTAATGGTTAGTGAATAATGCTTGTTAGCCCCGGGTGACGATGTTCAATGAGGCTTTATTATTCATGTTTGACTTGGTAGATGAGGATGCCAGATGATTGATAACGCTTCTTGATGGTTGCTGGTTGCTAAACTGCTTAATAGATGGCCGATAAGGTCACAATGGTTGATGATAGAATGAATTCACGATTAGTTAAGGGTGAAAAGCTTTTTCTCAATGGTTGATGAACTGTTTGATCATAGGAACTGTTTGATCATAGCTGCCCCCTCAACGACCAAGGGCAGGATCGTTGGTTTATGGACAGGTCCGGAGCTTGTGAACTCAAGACCTCGGACTCTACTCTGGTCACGCTGGGACACAGTCCTGCTCTCCAGAGACCATGGCTCCACTAAGATGCCCAGAAATTGGGTGATGGCTGAGGGATACATGACTTATGCTGATATCAAAGACTTGTAGATTCGCATCATCCTGGGGAGCCTGGCTACCTCCCAAAAATGGTTCCTGCACTGCGGGTGAGTGGGGAAATGGATCAGTTGGGATGTGTCAGCCAAGCGTCGCTCAAATCATTCACACAACCCTACAACCCAAACCCAGGTTGGCTGGAAGCCAAACAATTTCAACACAAATGCCCCAAACACCTCGGAACAACCTAAACCCTTTAGCATGAAACATGGAACGATACCCTCTGCCTGTCAAACATGATCATCAAACATGATCACTCTGTAGGGGCCACCAGCAGAAAACACAATGGCATTGTTGAAGACATGAACTGCTATCAATTGGTCCCAAATTGAACTACAGACTGTCATGGTAGCGAATGCCTTTGTCTCAAGGCTCAGACGTAGGCCATCTAGCGTCTATCTCCCAGGGGGGGCTACCCATAGGTAAATCAATTGGTATATACACATGCATATATTCAGTGTTGACATAAATTCAAACGCAAATATCTACATATATATATATATACATTCCACACATGTAGGTATATATGTAAGTATCTATGGTATGGTATGGTATGGTACGGTACGGTACGGTATGGTATGGCATGGTATGAAGTGAGAAAGGGCAACGTAGGGTTCCCAAGTCCCTTGTCCTCCAGGTCAGGATCGACCCTTGCTGGTGAGCTGGGAAGGGAGAGCTGCGACAGTCAGGTATGAAAAGTAAGGAATAGCAGCGGTTGAAGCGGTTGATGGTATCCTTTGGTTGATGATCACTTTGCGGAGATGGCCCTCAAAATCAGAGAGGTTTTTCCTACTGATCCTTTTTCGTGTTTCATCCGTGCAGTATGATCATACAAAGTCGTGACTCTCAGCAAGGTCATCATTCAATGGCTATCCCATAGATATGAGACGTTTTTAGTGGTTGCATGAGCTCCAATAATTCTTGGTAATTTGGCGATTTCTGAACATATGTATTTTTTTGGCAGACACACAATGAATTAGATATGGTGGTGTCATCTTTTTTGGCATTAACACGGTTGGGCCAGCAATGATTCGCTAATCATCCAACAGGAAGGATGACATGTATGGGTTGAACTATCAACAGTGTTGCTATCGAGACTTGCTCCACCCAAGCGACTGGGTAGATCATCAGATGCAATTATTTTGGCTGGTGATTTCCCTCAGGGGAGCAACAATGATTGATGACAGCTCAATGTTACCAAACAGTACTGCGGGGGATAGTCTGAAGGGATAATAGCCAGGACATTATCAAGCCGCTACGCTACACTATGTCCTTTTTCTGGATTATGAAAATGATATAGAACAATGAGGGGTCAAACAGTCAAGCAGATTAACGCTCTATTCAAGAGTTTTTGCATCAACAACAACCAAGTCAAACCGGGGCTTACAATATCCCCAGATGCAATTGTTCAGCAGAGATCTATGAGAATGTTGCTTCTTGAATCTTGTGGACGACTGTCCGGTCATTTGACATGGTAGAGCACAGGGCCATTTTTCTTGAACATCACCCACACTTTAAAGCAGTGCAGTGCCACTGAGCTACTGAAAAGGGATTGCTCGTTTCAATGGAAGAGTATATGGGTTGCTAGTTTTATGGCTGTGTTGGGACGTGAACCATGAGCTATTTTCTCTGGGTGTGTATCATAGATATCATTGACGATGTTCATTCTGGACCATCCACGACCTTATGAATCAATCTGTGTTTTGTCAACTGTTGAGAGTGTTAATCATGTTTGACGTGGGACAAAGATTGGCCAAAGGAAGTCTGAATGACTCCGAATGACCATGTCTTTGCGAAACTAGTGGAGATTGATGCACTTCAGCCAGTCGTCAACACATCAGGACAGTTCCCACTTCGCTATTTTCACCAATACTGCGGACACAAATATGTCAAACATTTGGGGCTAATGTCATGGTTAACCCAAGGACACCATGTATTTTCAACCGCTACTTGTGCTTTTCACAAGTGAGGGCAGCTGGAAGGAGCTGTGCCTTGTTTGAGCAGTTTTGCAACCCTGGACAAGGCAAGCCCAATTTGATTATCGTAGAGGGGTCACATTTTCAAAAAAGTGATGCTTTGCATCCGAAGGCTTCCATGCTTTAAGCCTGGTCTGTATTGGTCTCCAAGGCTTCACTACATCTGTCTTTCATCTTCCAAGATCATTGATTTTGCAAGAAAAAAACCTACCATGAAAATGTTTTATGGTCAATTCCTGTGGCAATGACACCAGGAGTATTTTTGCTAGGAATCCTAAAGTGATATGTTCAGTGTACGGCTTTGTCCAAATTTTCGGTATGCCCAAACCGAAAGCCTTTTTGATGTTGACTGCAGATTAACAAAAAGTCACGTGGGTTGATTGATTGCGGATACAGTATCATGCCCTGGCTCCATTGGAATCGTTCCCTTTCTTTGAAGAGTCTATCAATCTGAGGCAAACACGACCCCCAACTCAAAGTGGAACATGCTATAAGGTTAATAGATGCCTCTATCGGCGGTATGTATGCATGCTATGTTGGATGGAAAATCTTTATCTATATCTATATCTATGCCTACTATCAAAGATATGATATTTACACCTCTGTTCTATCCTTCATTGGGAGACAGGTCACCATCGTGACACTGGACCACTATGTTGCCAGGTTGGGGTTCGGCAGCGTTAGGGTAGTGGACCGAAGACATGCGACAAGCGCAATACTTTGATCGGTAGGAAGCAATGGAAGCCATGCCCGTTCCCTTGCTAGGTAAAGCATCTAGTTGCATGGTGTCTTGCTACGTTAGATTGAAGGTAGAGTGGATAAGTCGTATCTACTGTAGTACCCTCCAACCAAATCTGACCATTCTGAGCAAACCAGCTATGTTGAGGGTAAAGCATCATTGGACCGACTACAAGCACCTCGTTTCCAAAAGCTTCTGTTGGCTTTCCCATGACCAGGGCTGGCTTATACGATCTACCGAATGAGGTGGTAGTCGTAGTAGCAGCAGTGGCACCTGTTCTTGTTCTTGTTCTTCTTCTTCTTCTTCTTCTTCTTCTTGTTGTTGTTGTTGTTGTTGTTGTCGTCGTTGTTGTTGTTGTTGTTGTTGCTGTTGCTGTTGCTGTTGCTGCTGCTGCTGCTGCTGCTGTTGTTGTTGTTGTTGTTGTTCTTGTTGTTGTTGTTGTTGTTGTTGTTGTTGTTGTTGTGGTTGTTGTTGTTGTGGTTGTTGTTGTGGTTTTTGTCGTTGTATGCTTGGCAAACACTTTCATTATCAATTTGCGGATCCAATGTACCCACACCACGCAACGATGCAGGGCATCTCGCATATACATTTGAATGTGAACATAAATAAATATATATATATATATATTTATAAGATACATATATATTTATATAAGATATGTAAATACATTTAAGATATTCATATATATAAGAGATATATATACATATAGATTTATATGTCAATAAGTAAATAGGTAAATACAAAACTATATATATGTATTTATCTACATATACATATATGTAAATAAATACACATACATACCTTTATAAATCGATAGATAAGGAAGGAGTAACACATTCCTAAGGACAGGAGCAAGGGCAGCCATCCACAGTTGACAGGCCTGGCCCCGGAGATTCCGACGTGTCAAGATGCACAGGTCAGCGGGGCAAGGACCACTTGGATGGAGTTTGTTGTGGTTGGCACCAGTTGGGAGTGTCCCCACCTGATCACGTTGCTGGTGACCTTTAAATGAGCTGCGGGGAGTGTCCCCACCAAGGCGTTTACCGCAGGCCTGAGTACAGATCTTTCGGTTATGAGAGGCTCTCTTGCTTTCTTGTTTGCTCGCTCGCTCGCTTGCCAGCAGTTAGACCGTAGATGGAGGTGGTGCCAAATATGCCGAAAAAGGTGCCCCCATAAATATATGCACACAAATGCATAGACATGTATACACACATGTGTAGTAGGTATGTGTATGGTATCCTTAAGATTGTAGACATACACATGCAAATTTATACGGAGATGGTTTGCATATCTTCCAGCATCACATCACGACGTTTTCTCGACCACAGCCCAGCACGTGACAGGCAAGCGACTTCGACAGGTCCCAGTCTGCTCCCAAGTGCTTCGATGGGATTCAGAATCCTGCTATTTGCAGAAGTAGATGGGTAGAATTGGTTGATGGTGGTCAATGATAGTGGATGAAGGTAAACAAGGGTGAATTCATTGCTTCATTGGTTTCTTAACCATCATCAGCCATGTATGGCAACCATTCTCATGTTTGACTATGCCATTGGCTGAACCCAACACCTCTGCTGGTCGGTTTCGCTAAACTCTCTGATCCATGTGAGACCCGAATGACCAGCAAGTGCAAGGGTCTGTGGGTGCAAAATTCGTTGCGATTCCGGCTCCCTACTATGTTCAAAGTGCCAACCTATCTACCGCAGTGCAAGAAAGTGCCAACCTGATCGCACCTGCATTTGGTGCGGCCCAGGTATTTTCTGTGCATGGATCTCCAGTCAACCAGCAAGATTTTTTTTCCCTGAATTCATGATCCAGGAGAGGACGCAACACATGGATTCCCTGACATGAATCGCCATCCAACCCAATCAACTGGGTTCAATGTACCGCAAGTACGGCTCTGCCCAATCTGCCGGGATTTCTGGAGGTGATTCGAATCTTTGGGCACACAGCCACGGGTCAGACAGCTTGTGTCTTGGTGTCTTGTGGTGGTATTTCCTGCGACCAGGATAATTGGACAGCTGGTGGTTGATGGGTTCAGGCACACCTGTGTCAAGGTCTGCTAAGGAGGTTCCCAATACGAGACCCCAAATGCAGGATTTGCCATGAGACCTGCTGGTTTCTAGGGCGGCAGATGGGGGGAACGGATTGTAGCATTCAAGAATATGCGATGTAAGCGAGTCCCAGGGAGATAAAGCTGTGGAGGTTTGGACTTACAACTTCGCTGAAAATAGTGGTCTCAAATGATTGTGGCAAACCAAGACATACCACCTGCTTATTATCGACAACGATTTGGACAGCATACAAGGATCTAAGGCAGGATAGCTCATATATGATTCATCCATTGCTTGTCGTAGATGTAGTAGAAGCACCGTCTTTATGGTTTACATCATGCAGCTGCCGGAGATTCTGTTGGTGGTCCCTGGCTCATGTTACAATTAGGGTAGACTCTGGTGGGGTACGAGTCATGACTTGGCCTAGTCCCACGTGCAGTTCCTGAGATTGTCATGGTCGGCAAAGTAGAGAAAGGTAAAGGCATAGATGAACTCGAATGATTGGGGGGAAAGAGGGAGAATCAAGGTAAACCAGTCAATGGGTTCAAAAAATCAGTTAATTTTAGGAGTTGTCCATTAAGAATTGGCAGCAGAATTGATCACCTGATTGGAATTGTCATAGTCAAGGGATGGCTTGTTTGTCCTCCACAAAAAAGAGCTGTCACAAGCGAATTTGTCTTTATTGCAAACCAACCGGCGCGATGAAGAGGAGCAGTTGAGAAGGCATGCCCTTTTTGTCACCTCACCTCTCGATTGGTTATCTTCCGGACTGCAGCCTTAGAGAACCTTGAGACAGTTGCCTTTCCAGCCCATTTGTTTACACCGGGAGCAGGAGGTACGACTCCCTCCCCGACCCTCCACGTTTCAAGTGCCCATTTTCCATCCGGAAACGTCAGCGACGGGTCCTACCTCAGGTGTTCACGTGCACGGTGTCTTTCCCTTCTTTTACATCAAGGCACACGGCTCCTCCTGGGTGTTCAGGGCAACGTTGATTTCTTGGGGCCTTGGGAATAGGCAGCAGAGCAACCAGAACTCATCGGGAAGGGGTTTTCAGCTGAAAGCATTGTTCGATTGTCACGGCATGAACTCTATCTACCAGTAGTAGCAGCAGTGGTGGTGGTGGTAGTGGTAGTGGTAGTAGTGGTGGCGGTGGCGGTGGCGGTGGCGGTGGCGGTGGTGGTGGTGGTGGTGGTCCTTGTTGTGGTTGTTGTGGTTGTTGTGGTTGTTGTGGTTGTTGTGGTTGTTGTGGTTGTTGTGGTTGTTGTGGTTGTTGTGGTTGTTGTGGTTGTTGTGGTTGTTGTGGTTGTTGTGGTTGTTGTGGTTGTTGTGGTTGTTGTGGTTGTTGTGGTTGTTGTGGTTGTTGTGGTTGTTGTGGTTGTTGTGGTTGTTGTGGTTGTTGTGGTTGTTGTGGTTGTTGTGGTTGTTGTGGTTGTTGTGGTTGTTGTGGTTGTTGTGGTTGTTGTGGTTGTTGTGGTTGTTGTGGTTGTTGTGGTTGTTGTGGTTGTTGTGGTTGTTGTGGTTGTTGTGGTTGTTGTGGTTGTTGTGGTTGTTGTGGTTGTTGTGGTTGTTGTGGTTGTTGTGGTTGTTGTGGTTGTTGTGGTTGGTTGGTGGTGGTGGTGCTGCTGCTGCTGCTGCTGCTGCTGCTGCTATGCTGATTTTTTTTGGTTCTATGCGCTCGGAAACGTGTTCCACATGGATGCCAGTTGTTTTCCAATAAGAATTTATGTTTTTGATGGTTGTTTCTGGTTACGAATGGTAAATCTTGGTCAAGTACCATGATATATGAAGGTCATTACTACAGTCAATAGTTTCTGATGGCTGATCAAATTTCTTTGGGGCGCGATACCATTTGTGATGGTCAGGTACCTCCAGATCTGGTCGAAAAGGACAGCGAGGCCATGACTCCCGGAAAGTTTGTGACAAATGCAATTGCACAATGCTTGTGCCTTGTGCTTAGTGCCGACCACAACCAATTGCGAATCTGCAGAATCCCAATAAAATGGGTGATCAAGAGTAGGTATTTGAAACATTATAAAACCTCAATCAGAAAATCTCATTGAAAAGTGTTGTGGAATCAATCCAGCAGATATTCCTCACAGAGTTGTGTCTTATTGTGCAATCCGGGTAGAGGTTGAATCTCGAATCCTGCAGGTCTCACCTTCCAGGGTTTGGTGATTTGGTTCTGCCCTTCCCCTGGTGCTGCACTGCCACACAAAGGACGTCTTCCTGCGAAGCCTTTCGGAAGGCCTAGAGCAGGCAGCCGTGGCCAGGGCTTTGTCCATTGCAGTTTCCACATGGACTTTATAGAAACTGATGGATAAGACCTGGAACTTTTAATTGATACGTATTAATATATACATATACATACAGATATATATATATATACACATTTACATGTACATATATTTGTATACACACATATGACTTGAGTAGCAAGCGCAACTGTTGTTCACCAATCCCCACTACACAGTCAAGAACCATGGTCTACTGTTGTGTAATGTATTGCAGGATGGCCTGCGACTATCCAACCAGGCAAGGTTAAGCAACCAACGGGTTCAACAGGTAGCCACGAGGGATCGATCCGCAGATCATTGACCATAGCACCACCATTGTGAACCATCGTTGTTACAGCCATCGTTGATGGCCAGCTCTAAGACAAGCTCCTATTAGTCAGCTGGCCGAAGTGGTTTCCCAACGTGGCCCAAAGTCAGCTCTCAGGGACAGCATTTCATCACAGTCACACGACTGGTGACTGGGAACCTGAAGCCATGCACCGACTCAGTTGCCCAATCCAAGGAATCTGAGCTACGGCCGCGAATCAAAGTGAATTATTCCTAGGTGATGGTTCATCCTAGAGGGTATTTGGCAAGTATCGAGATATACATGTAGCTAGCAGCTAGCAATGTATATCTATGGATCATGTGTAGACATATGCACGCACGCGTACATACATAGATACATAGATTCAGATACATAGGTACGTACCGATATAGTTCAGCTTATGACCAGAGTAGAGAGCTATGAATAGGGTTGGAACCTATTAGCAACTGGTGAAGGAGCAATGTGAAGTCGGGAGGTCACTGTCAGCTGGAAAGCCTTGAGCAAGCTTTGAATTTGGGGCATCAACAGCATTATGTAAGCCGCTGACACAGTCGAATTTCAAACTTGTGGTTGTTCATCATCATCATCATCATCATCATCATCATCCATGATCACGATCATCATCATCATCATCCATGATCATGATCATGATCATCATCATCATCATCATCATCATCATCATCATCATCATCATCATCATCATCATCCATCATCGATGGATCATCATCATCCATGATCATCATCATCATCATCATCATCATCCATGATCATCATCATCATCATCATCATCATCATCCATGATCATCATCATCATGATGATCATCATCATCATCATCATCATCCATGATCATCATCATCATCATCATCATCATCATCATCATCATCATCATCATCATCATCATCATCATCATCATCATCATCATCATCATCCATCATCGATGGATCATCATCATCCATGATCATCATCATCATCATCCATGATCACGATCATCATCATCATCATCATCCATGATCATGATCATCATCATCATCATCATCCATGATCATCATCATCATCATCATCATCATCATCATCATCATCATCATCATCATCATCATCATCATCATCATCATCATCATCATCAT
>VSDK01019850.1:886871-920256 GCA_009767595.1 Symbiodinium kawagutii | reverse complement strand
GTTGTAGTAGTTGTTGTTGTTGTTGTTGTTGTTGTTGTTGTTGTTGTTGTTGTTGTTGTTGTTGTTGTTGTTGTTGTTGTCGTATTGGTTGATCATCTTCCTGTTGGGATCAAAAGGTCCATGCTTTGCTGCTACGGCAGGCTGCTGCATCTCAGAGAAGACCACGGCACCGGTGACCCAGAGTGGGCTCCGAATTGGGCTGTCGAAAAGTGGCCAAAAGCACATGATTTTTGTGCAGATTGAACTGCGAGTTGGTGGTTTTAGTGGTCAGGTATGGTTAAGGGTGCTTAATCTGCCAGTGAATTAATGTAACTATGGGAGACAATGACTAACAACAATAGCCATGACAGCTAGGAGCAGCTCTAAGATGGGGTTCTATGGGTTCATGCCATTTCATGATAGTTCTTTTCCAGTTACACCTGTACTGTGTAATTAGTGCATTTTGAGCCATCTTCATATGTTGATGGTTGGTTCTCAGAAATCCATATTTACAAGGCTGTCCAGACAGTCTATCTAAGTTGGGAACCCACTATGTGCAGCTGCCTCCAAGAAAATATTCGAACGTGGATGTGAATGCTACTCAGCATCCGCTCCCGCAAGAGAACGTGTGGTTTTGGGATGTCTCGGGTCCTAAAATTGCGCCCTCGAAAGTGTAAGAAACCAAAGTTCTATGGTAACTGGTCTTGTGGTTGCACTGGTCATATCAACTTAACAGGATCTTAGCATCTCAACCCCACCAGGTGGGGTCTGCACTCTGTACCCGTGACCCTTGCCTCGCTCTCAGGCAAAGCTTGACGCCGGAGGGCGACACTGCAATGGCTGCGCTGCTGGATTCAGGCCACCAGTGGTCGAAGCTGGTGGGTAACAACGTTCGTCATTGTCCAACAACTGCTTAGTGATGAACCGTTGAAGAGTATTTTGGGGTACAACCACAGTTTGATGATATTGTGGGCGATTGGGGCAGCGTTGTCATCCTAAGACAACAATTGTGCCCAGGCAATGTGGCTGGTGTAATATCATCAGTTGTAAAAGTTGTCCAACCTGAAAACCAACCCGCTACTCCTTTGGGTGATGAGCCTCGGCTTGAAACAAGAACCTCCCATGCAAGTTTGCTCAGGGAGAAATCGTTGACGGCGACAAAGGGTGATTGAAACCAAAAAGAGGGATTGGCACGATGAAGCTGAAGATTCAGGTACCCCCAAGGCCACCCAAAATTGAAGGGATACGACAAAAATACAGGGCACCTGACTCAAGTATTTGGGCAGCATCAAGCAGTCTGTCACTATACAGTAAATTCACAAGTTTTGAATCAATTGGGTGCATGTGACTTTTGCACGATTCCCTTCCCATCTAGACTTCTGATTATGAAGCTACTGTTTGTAGAAGGCATTGTGTCATAACGCATACGTATAGACATGTATACATGCATATAGATGTAGCTCCATCATGTATGCGTTTGCAAATGTGGACATGAAAGGCCCCAACGAGTATCGTTGTGTCGTTGTATGCAACTTTGGCCAGGTGTTGCAGCTGACAGGCTTGACATTTGCCAGTTCTTAAGCATCCTTTTTCTAAGATGGGAGAAGTAGAGATTCATAAGTAGAGCTAGTTCTTTTTCCGAGTTTTTGAGAAGTTCTAATTTGATTTGGATTGGATTCCCAGGCAAGTGGAGATAGTTTCTATCGATATGGGGATTGTGAATCCACTTTACATAGATTGCTAGAGACTTTTGTCTAAATCCATTTTGACCGAGTCATTTTGCGAAGAGTTCCAGTCTTGAGGGGATACCTGGTCATCCATGGGGGTAAAGGATGGGGTCGGGTTGGTGCGTCACCATGTTGTGCCACCTCTCCTTGTCCCAGGCTACCAACACTCTGAGCACCATGTGGAAGAGGCACCTGTCGAAGATCATGTTGTGTGACGTGCTGTTCCAGAGAGCCCTGCCCCACCAATAAGCATCCGCAATCGCGAGAATCCAATGAGTTTCGAGGAGTGTGGTATATTTTGGATGGAGTTTCACGGGCTTTAGCGCAGCGAGGAGAGGATGTCACCAAAATGTCACCAAAATGTTTCGTGTTCTACAGTCCGACCTCGGTGACATGATTCTCAGTTTTCTATCCGTAAGGGTTGTATTCGCACGATTCGAACCTATTTTTGGGTTTTGCCAGGGAACATACATACTGTATATGTATACAGTAAATATCCATTGCTGTCGATCACTATTGATGGTTTGTTCCCAAGTAGAGGACTAGAGTCATGTGGTGTCCACATTTGAATCAGTGTATCAACATTTTGTTGCGTTAGACAATGTTGGACCTAGCAAACTCATTTGGTTTTGAGGTCCGACAAGAAGGTAACTTCAGATTGCACAACTCATGGACATTGCCAAAGAGATGGAATGGTAGATCCAATTATTTTGATAGACAGAAGTGCCACTTAAGCATCAATAGCTGGTAATTTACCATCAAGCATCAGGGGCTATTGATATGATATGGATCTCCCATTGTCTGAGTTCTCTTTGACATGCAGCTTGGTATCATTGGATTTCCGCCGCCTATCCATGAACATGAGGTTCCACCAGCCAGAATATTTCATTTTATGAAAAGTGTTATGTCATATTTAATTGAGTACATCATGTCATATTATGTATGTTGCAATCACGCATATCTTTATTAAAATAGACAACGGTACTAAGGGTACGTCTGAAAAAGGGTTCCGTGCTAACGGATCATGGTGGTGCTCGTTTCGGCTGCGTGCCCACCCGGTGGTAGCCACAGGATGCAGCAACCGAAGCTGAGAGTGATGTGGGATCTACGGAGCTTGACCCTGAGGATGAGGAGGATGGCGCCACGTTGGAGTCTCAGAGCAGTGTTCCAACAAATTGGCTTTAGATGAGTTAGACTTGGGTCTTAGTTTTGGACTTGGGATGGTTCAGATGAGTCTTGGTGTATTAGACAGTTAGACTTAAAATGTTTTTAATGGGTCTTCAGATCATTGGTTTGACATAGGTAATAGACAACTATCCAGCAAGAAAGTGACCCCAATTCGCATGCTTACCATAGTAGTAATGATCCTCATTGTATGGTTGGGGTACCGCCACACGGGGGATTCTGCGAACAGGCTTAGCTAGGGACGGTTGTCAGCCGGTTGTCAGCCTGGGAGTCCATGCTTAGCAATTGGCAAAGTGGGATTCGTCTACACGGGGCAGCTCGATACTTTCGATGAACTGGAGGAGAAGCAGCAGTGGTAAAGTTGAGGGTGGTTCAGCAAATGGATCTCCCAATACACTCTGGAAAGGGGCGCACCCTTGATTCATCTGGTGGTTACGATGGATCTCCTAGTTTCTTCTTTGGATCTGCAGGAGAAGCACACCACATATGTTGGTGTCTGCCAGAAATTGGAGCACTTGGTGGTCTTCGTGGAATCACCCGGCTGTGTCAACATTCCACCTTCAAGATTCGGATTCCGGATGGCTCACCTACAAATGATTTACAGTAAGTGCATCTTTAAATTTTTTTGTACATTTTTCTGTGGTCGGATTTCGTTGGAGGATTTTTTGTTCACCGAACAAGGGAAGCTGTTTGGAAGCTGTGCTGCCAGACAAGGCCGCGCAGTGGGGAGGTCCTTGCAACGCAGCTGGATGTTACGCAGGCGTGGAGAGCCATCAGACACTGTCCATTTGGTAGTTCAGTTGGCCTGGTATGGCTTGGTTGGGGTGGGGAAGTTGAGTTGTTCATTGCTTGGGGTGGTTGAGTGTCGTTGGGATGGCTGAGTTCAGGGATCATTTCGTTGGGGTCGGGCTCCTTGGTGGTACACTAGCCATGGTGGACAGCCAGCGCTACCTCTTTTCGAATCATCTCGACAGCCTTCAAAACACCTGGTTGATGGTTCTTTTGCGGGTGCCGACTGACATGTAAGAATTGCCCCTGATATCTCCAACACGGTGGGGTTCCCCTATGCCTATCGCAGTTCCTTTGCTGCTTTTGAACGAGAACCAACGCAATCAGAACCGACGAGGCGGTAATTTTTTGTAGATCACTTGTCCAGTGACGATGGCTCTGGCATACTCTATGTTGGTTCTGGAAGTGGACAACCACACCATTTGTAGATTCTTTATCTACCGATAATGGTACATTTCCATAAATCATGGCCATATTAACCAGCTTAACCAGCTGGTAAACAGTGGCTACACGGATTTTCCAATGAATCTTTGGGATCTATGAGGAACTATGGTTGGTTCCTCCGAGACTGGTTAACATCAGTCGCAAGAGAGCTTGCCATGTCTCGAGGCGACGCCAGCTGCCTCGGAAGTTGCGGAAGCTGCGCTGGGTACCGCAGCGACCAGCACCGCTTGGGACAAGGTGGACATGGGTACCGCCCAGATGATACAGTACACATTGCAGAAGGTGATGTACGGTCGGGATGTTTGCGTACTAGTTGTTTATTTGATTTTATTTATATATATATTTCCATTCTTTATGGACCTAAGGTTTTCAGAAATGATTGGGAGCGGCACGCACTGAACCCCTGATAGCCCACTGATAGCTGATTGTTTCCAGTCACTTTCATCAACCCAGGGACTGGCGTTGCCCACCCGTGCAATGAGGTTGGCTCATGGCGAAGTCGATGCTGGCTGGTCGCCTTTGAAACCAGTTCCGTGCCATGCAAGGGTGGTATAGCTTGCCTTCGAGTGGTTTGGATGAATAAAATGGGAACTGGGAATAGATCCACCGAATTCTAATGATCTATGGGAGCATGTTGCAAGGAGAAGGCTTGTCGCTGTGCTGCGATTCAGAAGGATTCTCAAGCCGGCTTGGAGTTTCCATCTTTATATATATATATACATATTTATACATGAATAGATTATACATAGACATGTATGCTATATTGCATCAGGTTGGAAGGCTTGGGCTTGTACTCGTCAATTTTGGCTTAAGTGAGTCTTGATCCAAGATAGCCTCTACATTTTTGAAACCTGTTCTGAACCCACCCTAGATCTACGGCCTGCCGTTGACCGTTATCACGCCCAACAAGATATTATATATCAACCAGAATTAGGAAGTATTCACCATTGTTGCCAGCCGTCATCAACAGCTCTGCCACTCATTGTTGTTTTAGATTACCATAAGGTAGTGTAGTTACTCCCCAGTCTTCCCAACCTGGCAGCCATGCTGGCCAACCAGATGCGTTGCTTCAACAACCTCCCTTTTCTGCAAAACTGTGCGTGAACGTTCATTACACATTAGTGCACAAGTCCACAATGTGTGTGATGAATCCACTGGCCCATATCACTAGCGATTTTTCAGCGAGTGAAGTCACGAAAGCTAGCGGTAGCTAGCGGAAGTTTCTTTTTGCTTTGGCAAAGCTTTAGGGGGTCTGGGGGCAGGAGCGGGACCTTGTGCGTGAAGACTTGTTGACCTCCCCCTCCCCCTTGGGCTCAACTCTACCCAGGTTGCTGGTTTTCTGGTGCAAGGATTCTTGCTGGACAATTTGCTCTACATTTGTTTCGAAGAAAAAACTGCTGCAATCATGGAAGCGTTGTGACAGATGAATATAAAAGGATTCTTTATTCTCTTAAAAACAGAGTCTCTATCAAGGATTCAGTGATCGCTTGTCCTCACATTGTCTGTTGACACAGCATCCACAAGCTCACATTCACAGATGTGCGTGGTGCTTAGCTTTCGTCCACCCCACCTGATCTCCATGTGATTTCCATCACTTCACCGTTGTGACCTCCCCCCATGGTAGCTGGGAACCGCTCGAGGCAGAGCTCTTTGGTGAGCGAGGCCCTGGGTTGCAACGACAGGCAACAAAGAAGGGTGCCACATACGATCTGATACAACGAGAGGGTAGACTCGTAGACTACTTGCGGGTAGTGTCCGCTATAGAATCTCGTACAATGTTGAATCGAGTGAATGATAGTGGGCTGATAGGTAATGAGCGATAGCAGTGATAGCGGCAGTATTGCCTACTAACGTTGCACCGTGGTCAAGCAATCTTGTAGCTGATGGTAATCTTCTTGGCGTTATCCAAACACTGGTTGGGTACAACGAGGAACAAATAAGGGGTGTCGATTGTGTGATTGAGCACTTTATTCAAGGAGTATGTGTCACACATATTTGCAGTGGCTTCGGGTGAGGCTTGTTTGTTGGTTGGGTATCATCGCAACCCATGAAATGGTAAACCTTTGTAAGCCGCTCACAATTTCGATATGGGATTTGGAAGCTGTGCCGCTGGTGTCTTTTCCAGCTGATTTCCTCGTCAGGTTTGAGAGAATCAGACATAACGGTGATGTGGTTACAGCCAATACTTGGGCAATTGCCAAACCAACAGTAAGGATTCCGCAAGTGGTTCATTCTTTTAAAGGAGAACGAGACCCACTGCTGTGCCATTATGATGGTGGGGCAAAATATCTACCATCATGTGTAGAAAGGCATTGAAAGACCCTGCAAAGGCTGATTTCCCGAAAGCAAGAGCAATAGAAAAATCAGAGACTCTTTCTTTGATGGGCCAACAGCACAAAACACCCTTTCCAAGCAAGGAAAGAAGTGGGATCCTGGGTGTTTATGCCGAGATCTGACATATTTATGGGTTTCATGTTTGTGAAAATAGAACCGCTCCTTTGGGAGGGTCTCCAGATATGTCAAGGAATCGTCGTGCACACATCTGGCCCACGAGTGGTGGTTAATAAAACAAGCTAATGACACCGGTTTATATTGTGGTTGAGCATGGTGACTGGTCAATGACAGATGACCGGTTGATCTCTGATCTATAAATATCTCTAACTGGTTCATAGCTCGTTGATGCTCCACAAAGCTGGATCCAATTCGAGGGTCGACGCTGTCCGTTGCCCTGACATAGGCGGCACAGATGGCGCTGCAAAGGGCTTCTACTCTGCGTCACCTGGACCGACCAAGCCCTGGACCAGAAACGTTTGCAGGATATATAGTGTCAGATTACATATATAGATATACTGTGATAGATAGATAAACACTCATACATATGTATGACTTGTTATGCGTTTTGCTGACGGCTGCAGTTTTTGGGCTCACACTTGGATGGCCGAAAGACCGCTGGTAAATTCAGCGGCTGCGGGGGCAAGTGGGTCGATCTCGACCTTATTACTCTGGCTTCTTAAGGAATCCACTTGGGGAAACCCCAACTTGCCTGCCTTCGAGCATATTCCTTGTGACTGCCCGGACTGGGAACTTCCCAAGCTGGACTTCTGGACAGGCTTAGGCCTGGGTTTCTGCTTGTGGCCTCTGATTGAGGTCATTGTGTTGGTCAAGCAGTGGGCGACTCTCGCCCTCCGCAACCGGATTGCGGCTTGTGTCTTTGAGGCCAGCTCCAAACTGTATCGGGTACTTGGATGAGCTTTGATCTTTCTGGTATCCGTGCTGAGCTTGACGAGATCAGGCTCGAGTGTGAACGGTTGGGCCGTAGGGTGGAAGCGGTTGCTGACCGCCTTGGTGCTGCCGATTTTGAGCTGGTTGGTGGTGATACTACTGTTGGTGCATCCGCAACGTCTGGTGGGGCATCCGCTGCTGAATACACCGCTGCTGACCGTGAGGAGGCTGCTCGTGAAACCGGGCGATTTTTTCAGAGGTGCTTGCGGGGACAGCCACGCGGCGATTCAGGCCGCTCTCGTATCGGATTGCAAAACCGCATCTTCGTGGTCATCCGCACAGTCGAAGGGGCTGTGCATACCAATCCAGTTTTGGTGTTCCATCGTTACGAGGAGATCAAGAGATTGGTTTCTTTTGGGGGCACCCACAACTACGGGGACAGTGTCTTTGCTGGCTTTGCTTCTCAGTGGGAGGCGAAGGTAGCAGTCCGTACCGCTGGATATACTTGGCCGTGAAGCAATGGCTTCAGTGGCCAATGGAGAGGGGATGGCTGCTGCAGAAGACCTTGAGCTTCTGCAAAGTTTTGCAATTTTGAATGAGAATGGAGTGGTTCTGGCCGACTATAGTGTGGCCCAGTTTTGTATCGCAGAGAATAGCCCTGACACCTTTGCCGCTGCCGTGATTGCCATTTTGGCTGGAAGAGTTTTGGTTGCCTTCCCAGGTGATGCCTGGGCCCGTCAAATCCGAGACCGGAAGTTGCCACCTGGTACGATCGAAAAAGCTTTGTTACTGAAAGTTCCTGGCTGTAGCAATGATGAGCGAAGCACTCCTCAAGCAGGTTCGTTTTTGCAAGTCTGGATCGGATGGTTGAAGACAGGACTGGAACAATGCTTTGATTATGGTGCAGGCCCTGATCCCAGCTTCAACTTTGTTCGGAAAGACAATGGAGATAAAGCTGTTCCTTATGCTCAAGCTCTGGCAGATGCTGCGATGGAAAAATTTGGCTTGCAGGAGACTCTGAATCCAGTGCCAATGGAGGCACGGTTGAGCATCATAGAGACCAAGTTCAGTTCCCTCGAGAATGGGCTTCAGGAGCTGCTGCGCATTCACAGGACAACTGTGGACCCTGCAGAGCCTGGTTTTGCTACAGCTCAAGAGGAGGACCCCGAATTTGGCATGGAAGATATCGGAGGGAGGAGTCGGAAGCCTGCTATAAAGTCAAAAGCCAAAGCAACAGCTCGAGGAGTAGAGCGAGTTCAGCCTCCGCCGGGAATGGGATCTATGTTCTCATATCCCAACTTAGATCCTCACTCCGTCGCAGCGGCTCTCCAAGCAGGAATCCCGGAAGATCAGCTGAAGACTATGAGCGCAATCCTGAGCAGCAAACCAGCGAGGTCAGAAGACCTGCCTCGCCCTCTTCAGCCGGATGCGCCTTTCAGCGACTTGGAGATGGAGCCGGAAGTGGTGGACGAGCTGAATCCAGATGGCACCCAACAAGATGCCATGACCAAAGCATTGGTCACTTTGACCAACATCGTAGGGCATCTTTCGAAGAAAAAGGACGATGCCGAAGATATCGAATCAGGTCTGGCCATAGGCGGTGTTGGATCAGCCGAAGGATCTGGGAGTGTTGGAAGGAAACATGCTGCAGTGAGACAGGGCTTGCTCCGAATGTTCAAGGAGCACCCGGAGAAGCTTTGGAAGGTGATCGAAAGGAACATGGAAGAGGACTTTCACCTGCAGTCCTCTCTCCCCAACTCATCCCATCTGAGTTTTTCTGTTCGGGGATGGGCCGAACACCGCTCCAGAATTGGAGCGTACCCAAGAACTGTGAGGGCAGCTTGGGGAGTGGCTGGAGTGCTCGATTGCCTTCGGATGGGGCAAATCGATGCAGCCCGCACCAGGTGCTGCTTGATGATGGCACAATTCGAACAAGAGGCCATCGACCACGGGAGCTTCTTGTTAGCTCAAGAGTTTGCCATGGAGCCGAATGCACCGATATCATCGTTCCAGCATCACTCCATACCGGACCCCTTGGAGATGGCGGCAACGAAGTTATTGCAGCCGGCTTGGATAGAAGCATTTGCAGATCGGCTCAAACAGGTAGACAGCTACATGGAACTCAGGAAAAAGCTCAATGTGAAAAATCGTCCCGGGAATCCAGGGCAACCAGGAAGCGAAGGGAAACCATCCAAAGGCAACAAAGGCGACGGCAAGGGCAAATCAAAGGGCAAAAAGGTAGAGAAGTCCGAAGAAGCTGCGGAGTAAAAAGACCCATGCCCGGCTCTGACAGACTTGGTCTGCCGCCCCCGCTTCCCTTGCCGAGTTCTTCATGCACAGCTCGGCAGAACCAGATTCTGACCGAGGAAAGCGGTCGGGGAAGTAAGGGAGCGGCTAAAGGCCTTGAATGCCGGGACCTTGGAGTTTCTTCAGACAGTTTTGAGCTGCATGTTAGCTCTCCGGGTGGCGAAGACCTTCCGGATGTGGGCTCAGTTAATGATGGCCCTCTTTATGACAAAAACGCTGAGGAGGAGCCGAGTTTGCAGAGTTTTTCTGGGAAGCCAAAAGTTCCTGGCGCATCTGCGACTCCGATTCGAATTCATTCAACATGGCAAGCGCTACCACGGCTGGTCCTTCAGTCTGGTACGGCGTTTGGCCGATTTTTCCGAGCCATGCTACAAAAGCCGCGGAAAGCTCCAGTGAAAGCGAGCTCAACGGCATCGCCTTGGCCGATGGCATTGCCCTTTGCAGATGGCGAAAGCAACATCCTTGGTCAAGAAATTCCTTTAGCCCAAGCAAAGCTTTTGAACTTGCAGGTGGGCTTTTTGAACTATCTGTTCCTGGGGAAGCCAGGAGCTCCGCCACCTCAAGTTTGCTGTGCTGGCGTTTTGCGAGATGACCAATGGGAAGTGGTGCAAAGGCTTGCCAGGCTAAGTGATGCTTGGAACTTCCATGAAGTGGTGCGTTCTGGAGACTTAGGCAGAGCAGCACCGAAGCAAGAGCAGCAGGAAGCTGTGATTTCAGACCTCGAACAGCATCTCAAGTCCGAGATGCATGAGTTGAGAAAATATGAGTCAGGCCGTGTGCGGAAACGTTTTGATGGAAACTTGAGTGAAAAGGTGAAGAGTATAGGTAAGATCAGACGAAACAACCTGTGTGCAGCTCAACCAATCATAGCTTCACGTGTCAAGATGGAAGGTAAACCCTGCTTCGACCCCACACCATTCTTAGATGATACTTCTCGAGCTCTCTACGAAGATCCCTGGATTTGCAATATTGATCCGGATAGTTTGGTAGATGGGCCACCGCATGTTTCAGTACATGGTAACCTCGAGGAAAAGATCCAACTTTTGAATGTCCTGGAAGATTCAGGGCGTTTAGCTTTCAGACGTCCTTCAGACGTGGTTGAGCGCTTTGGCAACGGATTGTTCACAGTTGCGAAGAATGACACGGTTGATAGACTTATCCTTGATGGTAGACCTGCGAACATGCTACAGATTCCCCCCAACAACTTCATCTATACAATGGCTGCTGCAACGACTTTGTTAGGGATGCATCTGAAACCAACGGAGAAGCTGGTTATGTCAGGAGATGACCTCTCAAATTTCTTTTACACCTTTCGGGTTGGAGATGCGAGGATTAGCAGAAACTTTTTGGAATGGAAGCTGCCGACCAGTCTTGCACGGCGATTCAAGACTTTCCCCAAGGAAATGGAAGATGAACCTTATGTATACCCCTGCCTATCCTCACTGGCTATGGGTGATTCAGCTGCCTGTGAATACGCACAAACTTCACATGTCAGTTTGGGTCTACGCTGCGGCTCATTTTTGCCACAACATTTGGTTACACTACATGGTCGTATCCCAAGGTCACCTTTTTGCTGTGGTATAATCATTGATGATTTCATACTTCTGGAGAAGATAGCACGTGATCTGGATATTGGACCCATTTCCAAGAGGAGCCGCGAGAAGATGCATGACATGTACCGGGGGGTTGGTCTGGAAGCACATCCTACAAAGGGTTTTGAGCAGCAACTACAAGCAAGTTTTTGGGGCGCCGATGTTGATGGGGATACAGGCTTGATACGTGGGAGCATTGCACGTTCTATATCACTGTGTTGGATCACATGCAAGGTTGCTCGTATGGGTATTTGCAGTATTAACCTCCTTGAAGTTATAGCTGGTGGATTTGTATCTCTTTTTGGATTCCGAAGACGCATGATGAGCCTATTGGACTGGATATATCGTGTACAATCGAACTTCGAAGAGAAAGATATTATACGACTGCCGGCTGAACTGGTGGAAGAGCTCTGGTCGTTAGTCATCCTTTGTCCCCTGGCTGTGTCTGACCTCAGGGCTGATTTCTTCTCCTCTCTCTTTATGGTGGACGCTTCAGGATGGGGGGAAGCAGTTGTCAGTGCAGAGATTAGCCCTTCCGTGTCTGCGGAATTCCAACGTCATGGTGTTGCTCGTGGGGCGTGGACAAGATTGCTCTCTCCTTGGAAGGCTGTGCAACGGGTCAAAGGTATACTGCCTGCTGAGGAAGAACTTCCAGGTGATGAGCCAGTTTTTACAGGACATCCGCTGTGGGAGGTTGGTGCGCGAGGTCTGGATTACAACGTTCTATGGAAGAGGCACGCTAGGAAGGAAAGGCATATCAATGTGGGAGAGCTTCAGGCCTACACCAAAGCAGAGGAGCTGGGTGCGATGGAACGGAGGGATGCAAGGTTGCCTATTGGGAGCGATTCACAGGTGTGCTTGGGTGCCATTTGCAAAGGTCGTTCTTCTTCTTCTCCTGCACTCAACTCTGTCCTTCAGCGTTCTCTACCAGTTCAGCTTGGCTTAGGTATATATTCTTCTGGTGGATACATCCCTTCAGCTCTGAATCCAAGCGATGATCCCACTAGGGGGGTTGAGCTACGAAAAGCTGATACAGAATTTCCAGAATGGTGGTACGATCTCGAGAACGACAAATACGAAACCTTTGATGCCTTTCTCCGCAGCCACGATCTACTTCCTGAACAACTAGCCGGGTACCCATCTCTGGGTGCCCTCTATGGTGACAAGGAGGAAAAGAAGAGAAAACACTCTAGCTTTCGAGCCAAGGTAGTCAAGAAGATTAACATGAAGAGAAGAGAAAAACAACATGATGCACACGTGAAATCTGACTCAGCTCATGCATGCATTCCTGACGAAGTACGAGAAGCTTTGGTCTTTTTTGGAAAAGAGCAGTTCATTTTTGGATCTGATTCTTCATGGCCACCTCAACAACCAGGTTTTATAGACTTGTATTCTGGTAAAAAGGGTTATGCCAAATGTGCCGCCTCTTTGGGAGCCCCATGAATCCTCTGCGTCGACATAGATGATGGAGCGCAGTGTGACCTCTTGCAGACTGAGACTAGACGAAGAGTCGAATTGCTAGTGGATAGAGGTTTTTGCTTAGCTCTCACCGCTGCTCCTATTTGCTCTTCTTTTTCAAGAGCAATAACTCCAGCTGTGAGAAGTCGAGCCTTCCCTCGAGGACTTCCTTGGGTGACCGGTTCTATGAGACAAAAGCTTATTGATGGCAATTCTCATTCCATCTGGTTGGGGCGACTGATCAAGCGCTGCGATGCTTTAGGGATTTGGTATTGGGTTGAGAATCCTGACGGTTCTTTCATTTGGATCCAACCGGAATGGCAGAAGCTTGAAGCATGGAACAAAAAGAGGTTTTTTAAGACCGACTTTTGTCGACGCGGAACGCCTTGGCGAAAGCGAACGAGGTTTCTCACCAATACTGCTCTTAGGGGAACTGCTCGTTTATGTGCTGGAAATCACAGGCACATTGTTCTACGGGGCAGATCCAAGAAGCATGGCATAGCTTGGACGAAGGTCGCCGAACCGTATCCAAGAGGTTTGTGTCGATTGCTGGCGAGAGCAGTATGTTCCCATGCCCTTGACCTCGACATGGTAGCCTTCTGTGGACATCGTCGAATTGGTGAGGCCAAGAACCCTGGACCTAGGAGGAGATTTCCACAAGCTAAGGATCCTCTGCAGTTGGATGGAGTTCAGCTGATTCGTCCCGAAACGGTTGCTTTAGGCAAGATGCATTGGGACAAGTTTTTGAATTGGCTCGGCTCCAACCTTGATGAAGCGACTATCAGCAGCTTGTGGGTGATTCCTGGCTTGATGGGCTCTATGATGGCTGCCTATGGCAGGTTTTGGTATGGGGAAGGTGGCGCTCTCTATGCTTTTAGACACATGGTAGTGTATGGCCAACGGTCCTATCCTTCCTTGAAAGGTTCTCTGCAGGAAGCTTGGGTGATCATTGCAAAGTGGGAAGAGCCCGAACCCGTTCAGCACCGCAAACCTATCCCTTTCCTGGTTATCCAAGCTATGAGTTCTTTGTGTTTGCAGTGGAAATGGTTTCGAACTTTAGCTGTGATTTTGATCACCTTTCATGGATGCATGAGGCCTGGGGAAGTCTTGACCGCTACAAGAAGAGACTTGGTCCTTCCAGTGGACTTAGATGATGAAACCAGTTGTAAATGTTTCTTGCGTATTTCAAAGCCGAAGCCTGGTCGAAGAGGAATGGGACGAAGCCAGCATGCAACCATCAATGACCCGGTGGTGTCTTCTTTTCTCACTATGGTTTTTCGTGACTTGCGTGGAACTCAAGCCTTGTACCCGGGATCCTCAGCTGCCTTTCGGACAAGGTGGAATGCCTTGCTCCGGAGCCTCAGGATCCCCACTGCTTTTGGACTAACGCCGGGAAGTTTGAGGGCTGGAGGCACGGTGTATTTATATCGACTGGGGTACCCAATAATGGACATTCTTTGGCTTCTTCGTCTTAAGAATCTGGAAACCCTTCAACACTACCTGCAGGAGATTTCAACCGAAGTCACAATGGTGGACCTTCCTTCAGGAAGTTGGATGTTGATCCGGAATTTGGCTGCTATTTCCAGCGCTCTCTTTTCGACCTTTCAACTGTGATGCGGGTGAAGCGCAGATGCTCGCAGCTCATAAACCGCTGCCGGCCCTTTTCCATGGGTGGTGGCACTGACTTTTCTGCTTCGAATTTTTTGCAAGCTGGACCGATGGAACGATCTCTCCACTGGCTTCCTTTGTCAATTCTTAGCATTTTCAGTGCTGCATCGATGCCTTTACGATGGAACAGTGAGCGGCTAGCACAGGCGAAAAGGAAATCTGAGAGTGAAGGGCAGGGGAGGAAGCACAACTCATATGTATATATGTATATTTCAAACATATATGTAGTGTATATTATATTATATATTATATTTGAATATTTATAGTATGTATTATATATGTTTATTTTTGTGTAAACAATCCAAATGGTGCCAAATTGTCAGAAGTTGGACCAACACTGTTGATGGTCATACTACCCAGATGAACAACACTGTTACGAACCAACAATCAGCAGCAAAGAACCTGGAGACAGGGACCTCGGACAATTTTCACGCAGAATTGTTGATGCTTAGATTGGAAGCCTGAGAACCCACATATACTGTACACATCTGTACATATTTTAGTATGTATTTGCATGCGGGTCTACACTTACGTCGACGGAAAGAAGTGTAGGTGTATAGTAGATTTCTACATATCTAAATCTACTGTACTGATATCAGTCATGACCCTTATCTTAGATTGATGTATCATATTCGCCAACTGATTTTGTTTGTTGGGGAATCAGCATTCTGATTTGTTCTATTCGAATACTGCACCACTTGATCATGCAAAGTCTGTGGTCCACGAGGCGAGTACCGGCTGGGAAAACTGCGCACAGAAGTGTCATGCGATGCTTTTGATAAGGAACCATCAGGGAACCATTAGAGAACCATCATCGACCATTATTAGCCCTTATCACCTGTTGCAGTCCTCATCGATCAGTCTTTACTCGTGTTCCTCCGGAGAGGCCCACGGTTTCGAACCTTCACTGAGTAGGAATCATTTGACATATGGAACGATACAACCGGGCCACTGTTCAGGCAGACTCTGTAGTGTCAGGAATGATGCCTGTGTATGTCAGGTGCTTATTCATTCGATTGCAGTGATGGTTGATGGCAGTCAACAGTCGCCCGCACCAATCAACATCAAAGTGGTACATACATTATACGCAAGCTCAGCTGTAGCACTTATTTTCCGAGGGTTCTAGGTTTCAATAGCTGGATCCCAACAATGGGAGAATCTGTTCAGCTGTCAACCATCCGCTTGGATGTTTGATGGTAAATAGCCTGCACCTCCCATGTCATCGTTGGTGATTCAGACCCAGTATTTGCATGATTCGAAAATAATTAATTCATATTAGCCACTATCAACCATCATAAACCATTACACCATGACTAGCCATTTTCAAAAGCATTACGAACCATCGTTATGGATCAAAACCATTATATACTACCATTGTTATGGATTCCCAAGCATTTCCAAAGCATTGTCTCCATGATTGGGTCCATCACTTTGCATAGCACGAGGCCTGAGGACAGACGAGGCACCGAGCTACCCTTGGAACAGGCGAGGCAGCTGAGCCACTGACAGGCAGTCGCTGTAGCGGCCGATCGCTTGCCTTGGGACGTGCATTTTTTACAACGGAAAACCTCCGTGAATTTTTTACGATGCGAGACTATGCGACAGCCAACTTAGGGATTTGGACCAGGACAGCCAAGTCAAACCGACAATTTGCAGCCATGGTGCGAGTAGCTCCGACTTCGAGACCCGATTCTACCAGGCTATGATGTTCAGTTTGGGAAACTGAACGGTGCCTCCTAAATGGCAGTGCGTCGAAACCCTGGTTGGATGATCGATTGGTATAGAGTCCTTCCCTGGTCTCGTACCATTCCTTTGTAAAATCAGGGCTGCAGTTTGAATAGGACATGATGAGCTGCACACAGTCCTTCAATCGTTGAGAAAGGGCTCTGTCCTTCCAGACTTTTGAACATATGCAGTGGCTGAAAGTGGTTGATTCAGCCAGACCGGTCAGCATGTGGTGGAAGCATGTTCGTAAGCCGGTCTGTGTGGGCCGAAGTACGTCATGAAACCCATGTCCGAAAAATTCTGAGCTACTCCAAGTCCATTCTTATCATGGATGTGAGCCACATCTAGGGAGTACAACGAAAGAACAGACCTGCCGTCCTGCCTAACCAAAATTGCATTTGTGAAATTTGGATCAATTAAGTCTTGTACCAAATCATTGCAAAGAAAGTAGAACATGATAGAACATGTATGAAACCAAAGTTGCATAGTCTGAGAACCAACACATTTTACACTCGCTGAATTGCCTGGGTGCAAATCGAACGGAAAGGATCCAAACCTCATCATTAGCAGCACTCACCAAATTGCTGCGGTCACACAGGGGAAAAGTTCTGAACCATTATCAACCAAGAATTATGTCCACTATCAGGCATTGACTGTAACCACTATTATCAATCATTATTAGCCATGATTATCTCACTAATTCAGCATTATTATCAACTATTGGCAACAACCATCAACCATCGAAAATAAACATGGCTGATGAACCATGCATTACAACTGACATCAATCAACCATTTCTGTAAATGTCTCTGTGGCTTTGCCTCAGGCAGCCATTTGGGAATATTGGCAGCCGCCTCCTCCTTACGAGGTGTGCAGGGAATACGTGTTCCAGTGGAGAATGGAGATGTTGCCAACCAACTAATGGTTAGCTAGCTGGTTAATGGTCAATGATGCTGGTGAAGGAATTCCTTCATTCCGAATTTTCAGTTGCTATCGACATCTATCGACAGGTTCTCCACAGCTTGGTTGGAACTGTGGTGACCTTTGATCAAGCCATAGAGAGGTGACGCTGAGGATGGACGGTATTGAGGGATGACTCAGTTGGTTGAAGCTTGCCATTTCAGGTGTCCGTTCCGCAGTGCCAATCGGTCGAAGTTCAAGGCGACCAAGGAGCCGCAAATCGTGACATTACAAGGCTTCACAGGATCATGTCACCGGAGAAGTTCTCAGGATCTATAGCTATACCATAGCTACCAATCTTAAGGGTACATTTATGGATCGAAGATGAAGATGGCTGTAACAACATCAATATTATAGTACATCAAATCCAACAACAGAGTGGGAACAAGCATCAACTTTAAAGGTGCAACATGTGTGGACACTTCAAGCGGCAGCCAGAGTGCTTGCAGTCAGAGGAAAGCTTGTTTTTAGAAATGTTCCAAGCCATGTCCACCTAGTAGCAACCACCATGATCCAACTGATACACCGGTTACACAGCAGTTGAACCAACTGATACTCCGGTTACACAGCGGTTCCACTCCTCGATTGGGTTTTGAAAAGGTCCAGCTCCTGACGCTCGAGGAGATGTCATCACTCGCTTCGACAATGCAGGCGTCCCAAAGGAAATACTGCAGATCGGTGCCGCTGAAAGATGGGGCACGAAAAGCAGGGGCAGCAGATTTGTTGACACTTTTTCGCTGTAGACATGTGGATCCATTGTTGGAAATGCCCATCATTGGGCTACAGCGTAGGCAAAATCTGCAACAAGCCTTCGGGAAACGATCCAAAATTGCAGGTGCTGTTGGATGTTTGACCGTGTTTCTATCACCCAATATTTTGGAAATGCAGTGAAAACCGGGTGATTGGGCAAAATGGTGATGTCAATCTTGAGACCATGATACACCAGGGGGAAGCGAGTCAAACTGATGGGATGTTGCGGAAGCTACTGAACTGCACGGATTGGGGACGGGAAGGGGCAAACATATCTTTGGTTTTTAGGAGTCGGTGTTGGTGGATAGACCCCGGTGTTGAACTAGTGGTTTGCCTCAAGCTGTGTCCACTCCAAGATTCCAACAGACAGACCTCAGTCAAGTCAAGTGCAAAGCCGTTCGTGAACCTGTGAAGCCACTCTCAGAGATTCCATCGTCAAAGAATTTACCAGTTGAGTCCCAGAACCAAGTAATCATTTCATCATCATATCATCCTATGCAGCAATGCATTTTCTCAGTGTGTGCGCATGTGTTGGGTTGGGTCTTCGGTTTCTAGTTGAATGTCGATGATTTTCGATCGGTATGGCTTCCTGACGAAGAGTGATCTGAGTCTAGCTATTCCAACCTCCAAGAATCTCTTGTGGTAGGTGCATACCAGGCATAGGTCCTTGATTGGGCGTAGTTTAAAAGGAATACTGTAATGTCGACAAACAGATGGATGTTCCATATCGACACAAAGACTGCGGCCGTTTTTTCAGAAAACATATAACAGCATGGGTCCTAATGGACTTTCGTCATGCGTCCAATATGGTTTTGTATTTCCATGCTCCCACTTGTTGCTTATGTATCCTCATTCTTGGTGACACCTAAAACCTTTTTCTTTGAAAGCTTTTGTTCACATGGCTGAATTGTTCGGAGATTAGAGCTCGACGTTTGTTGTTCCCAAAAACTGGCATCGTTGATGAACATCCAAAATCGAGCAGAAAATAATAGAATATGCGGTAGACTTGGTGTTGGGGCAACCTAGGCAGTTGTTGAGATGTCGACCCACCGAGTTGTTGGATGCATGGTATTGCAACTGCTCTCCATTTCTTAGGTACAGTTGCTTCGTGATATCCATGAGAATTGATACCACGTTGGGATTTCAACATTGCTGAGCCGCAATTACATAGTTGGTATCCCGAAGATGTGACGAGGATTTGATGGCAAGATTGATACTTCCAAGACTATAGGCTTGTTGGTTCACAGTGTCCCAGTGATTACAGGTAGTTGCCCAATGTTGACACATACCGATGATTCAAGTGATGCGTGGTTCCAAGGTTGATAGGTGCACTTTCTTAAGTTTAATCTGCACATTTAAAGACAACAGTAAATGATAGAGATACATCTATACATCCATACATATATGTAGAGGTAAATAGATAGATAATATATATATATATACATATGTATAGGTGCGTACTCCCAGCACGCGCACACACACACATACACATATATACACACATACGTTGTTGTCAAAGTGCATGTATTTACATCTAGTAAATGTGCATGTATACATAATCAATCAAAACTTGTAGTCAGTGCTTACTCAAAGGGTAACAGGTTTTGGTGGAGTTTGGGGCGGCAAAGCTTGGGAATTTCCGAATGCGGGAGATCTAAGGTGGTTGATGGTTGAACATGTCCACTTCCATGTTGAGAATGAAACTTGGACACAAATACTGGGTTTACGACGGGAAGTCATCTCGTTTTCGAGCTGTCAGGGGGCGAATGGAAGCCATTTGATACTGGACTGCTACGATGTATATTTAATTTTTTTTACCTGGCTATCTGGAAAAACAAAGACATTGCCCCGGAGTGGGGGCTGAAGGAGCGCCAGTGTGATGTGCACGGGGTGCCGCCATGGTTGACTATGAGATTGCAAGTCCTGCTGGCTTTTCTTTGGCAAAAGAGGAAACTTGCGTGGCCTTTTCTGCTGTTTGGGTCCATGTGTGGTTGTAATGGACATTGCCTTCTTGCACGTAGCCATATCGCATTGGTGTTGCCACCTACAGCAGCTTTTCAGCCGTGCTATATCACACGGTTGTGGGGCAGATGGTCCACGTCAAAGCACCCTACTAAGCTACTAAGGAAGCGGCGGGGGTGGTTTTAATTCATGCACCGCTTGACGTCCTGGGTGACGCGGAGACACAATCACAATGGTAAGTCAGGCGGACCCAACGCTGGCCGGGGACAGCTGGACACCACTTGGCGCTGCAGTCTGAAACTGATGAGAAGCATTTTGGTGAATGACAGGGCAAATTGTGTCAGGTCGAGCTTCGAAAGGAACACTTTTTGGTTGGTGGGTTGGCTGGCCGGCTGGTTCTTTTAAGTTTCCTAAGTGAAGCTATTTGAACTGCCCCCGCTTGTGCTGCTGGTGCTGGTGCTGGTGTTGTTGGCGTTTTTGGCGTTATTGGTGATGTTGACGGTGTTGGCGTTCTTGGTGTTGTTGTTGTTGTTGTTGTTGTTGTTGTTGTTGTTGTTGTTGTTGTTGTTCTTGTCTTCTTCCTTTTCTGCCTGCTGCGGGAAGGAAACTGCCAACGGACCATTTCCTTTTTGAATTGATAGCGTTGTGATCTTACCGGCTGTCCGGCTCATCTGCTCGCAACAAGAACGGCAACATGATTGTATGTCCAACCAGCTTGCGCCAAAAGAAAGGGAACCTTGGTGGCGCATGGCCTCTTGTGTTTGGTTACGGCCGACTTCCCGTGGCTGAATGGCGCAGCGTCGCAGCACATTCTAGACAGGTCGGGAAATCACCTCTAGCCCCAAACGCACGGGGCGTCGTTTCAGCTGCGCGGCTTTTCGGGTTCAATAGCGCGGTTTCGGCCTTTTGTTCCAGGCCGGCTCACTACCCTGCGCAGGAAGGCAGATATCACAGAAGGCGCCGGGAGTTGGCGACTTGGGTGATCCTCAGAAAATCAAATGTGCTTGGGGAAGATTGAATCTTCAAGAACATCTTGGGATTAGTGGATGTGTGTTCTTGATAGCGTTCGAAGGTTTTGCTTGATGAGGGATAAATTTGCATGTCAGATAGCCAAGATATTGTCCTTCCTGGAAGCTGGCCGCGATTTAGAACTTGCATTGAACATTGAATCGGGGCAAATGTCCCATGACAACAACCATTGTGTTAGTCCTTCCAGCCGCTAGGAATTGTCAAAGGTTTGTAGCACATTGAGCATGCAAAGATTTAGGTCCCGACTTGTGAGCAGCGCAGGTGCAAGTGCATTTTATCTATATCCCTGTATGTAGAAACGTTTCTGCAATCAAACTGAATTTGGTTGTACTTTATTTTGTGAATTTTGAGAAATGTATTTAGAGAATGTTTGTGTATATTTCAAGATTCATCATATAAATAGATAGATAATATATATATATAGAAATATGTATGCCAATCTGTATTTATATATATATATATATATGCGCAATATCAGATATAATTTAATATACATATATATATATATATATATATGTGCATTCATATTTGTAGTGAACACTTTTGTACCTTTCCATGCATCCATCCATCCATCCATCCATCCATCCATCCATCCATCCATCCATCCATCTATGTATCTAAATTGAAGTTGAACAGTAGATGCAAATTCATTTCTATTGCGCATATACGCATTCACCATGACGCGCCAGTAGAAAGCTAGTACTCTAATTTTGCAACATTGGAGATGAATACATTGTCCCACCATGAATTTTCATCGGAGGTAACGTGGAATGAGCTGCGAATATTTCCACCGGCCGAGTTGGCACAGCCGTTCCACAGACAGAGAGCCCAAGGGGCGTTGACAGGTGGCGCAGTGGCAAAGACCCGGCGCATGTCGCTCTCCCAGGCTGGGTAAAAGGCGGCCAGAAATAGGAGGGAGTGACTTCAAGTGACTTGTTACGGATCTCATAGCAGGGTCGCTGCTTGATGCTGCTTGACATGAGGATTCCCTTTGCTAGTCAGTTTTGGGTGAGCAAAGCGGCGATCCAATGATCGAGTGCACTGCGGAGCTATCCATGGGGGTGCCTCTAAACTGTATGATATGTGATATAGTGATCAATGATATGCGTATGACAGATGATGCATAGTATATGTTCGGAACCCACTAATTGCATGATGCTGTGATGCTGGGTCTCTTTTGTCGACTCTCAGTTTTACTGACAATTATACATACATGTGCACTACACATATCCAAAAATCAATCTATCCATCCATCAATCAATCAATCAATCTATCTATCTATCTATCAATCAATCTATGCATCCATCCATCCATCAATCAATCAATCTATCCATCTGTCAATCAACCAACCAACCAATCAATCAATCAATCTATCTATCTGTCTATTTATCTATCGATGGTCCTATCTATCTATCTATCTGTCTATCTTCCAAGCATTTTGTATCACGTTCTTTGTTTGCGCCTCTCTTCGGCCAAAAATTTCCCCCGGCTGCAGGTGACACCGCCGACTCCGGCCGCAGTGAAAGTCTTGGCGCCAGGCACCGGTTCGGTACCGGTGCTCTTTGGCACGCTGCTGGTGATCGAGGCGGCTGAATTGGCGTGTTGCTTCAAACAGAGACCTGAAGGACCTATATTCACGGCTTAGTCATTGGTGGCTTATGTTGGGTTTATGTTGATTTTTGCCCTTACGGTGGGTTTGTATTGGTTTGCTGCCAGGCGCAGTTATGAAACCAGTAGGTGACCATCATGAAGTGTCAGGAACCATGGTTGCCTTGAAGCTGCCCATGACCTGTGCCCTCGGAAGGTCCTGCGCTTGCCAGGGTCTGGACACCCAATGCTGCCGAGCTGGGTCAGACTGGGTGGATTAGATGCTGATGGGTGATCCTTAAGAACCGACCAACGACGGCCACACTGCTGCAACCTTTGGCAACTGATCATGGCCGCAGAGGATCACGACATTGCCCTTCTGCCTTATGTACTGTCAGTGGCTCGTATTTTGGGACATATCTCAGGGATAAGCATAGGATTGGCATGACATTGGGAATGATGTGCTGAAAAAAAGAGCGCTGGCTTTGAGTCAATACAAAATATGCGGCGATATGGCCAGATGAGCCACGCTAGAAACCATGGTTTTCATGTGAAAACAAGCTTTGTTATGTCAATCATGTGCTGCAAGCCCTGTTAGAAAAACGATTTTCTACAAATTGCGAGAAGGATGGCACAAGCAAAACCTGGGCAAATCATATGTTGTGTTTTTTCCCCTGCCAAAGATAGGACGCTTAAGCGACAATTTTTGTGATTATTGCGGGAACTTCGTGCAGTCCAACAAAAACACAATGAATCTGCGTAACCGAACTGTGGCAGCGCAAGGGGGTGCATCAATTTTTGTGTAAGTCGGTTGATACGATATTGGCAGATGCAAGACATTTTCAACAAAACTCAGATGAACATCGATTCTCTTGGATGCATCAAGAGGTATGCAGAGGAGTTTTGGGCTACAACCATGGGTGCTGGACTAGAAAAGGGAGAACATTATTGACCGACCACAATGAGGGTTGATTGTTTCTGAGTGCATATTTCCCATTGTATGTTTGTTGGGTGGTTGTGTGCCCATCATCAACCATCATTGTCAACAAACCGTTGATATTGACCCAGAAATTGGTTCCTCGTTAGAACTCTATATATAGGCATAGATGCACGGCTTCGTAATAGCTGGATCTCTTCATTTCTTGCATCAGAGCCTACAATAGTTTAGTGATATCCCAAGAGCTTTTGTTGCGACTTCCGCAGTTTTCTGAATTTTTGGTCCTGGTTGTTGCTAATTGTTGCCTTACGCATTGCCAGGCACCAGGAGGTGGATCAAGGCAGCGAGATCGGTGCAGTGGCGTACTGCTTACGCGACGTGACGTGGCAGAGCAGCAGCGCGCCCTTTTTTTGCTGCTGCCGAAAGGGCAAGGGGAGCGGTTGGGAATAGCGATGTTATCGTTGAAAAACCTGTTTCAAAACATATCTATGATATTTTAATACAACATATCATATCTATAGTATATGATTATGTCACATATGTATAGTAGATATGAGATTAAACAATGCATCACACATCAAAAACAAAGCATGCAAGAAAGCATTGTGGTTGGCTGCGGCCCTGTGCCAACTAGTCATGCTGTTGAGACGTTCACACCTATTGAGTCTTAGGATTGTTGCAACCCGTAACCACCCTACACTTGGCGATCACCACCGAGCAGTATCCAGGTCATTACCAGGGCGGTGATAGGCGAACGTCAAGGCAATTGAAACATCATCTGCTCATTGGTGGCTTGTGGTATGGGATTGTTTCCCGAAGGCCTTTTTTATGGCTTGTTTCATTGTTGTGAATTTCTTGTATCATCTGTCTACAGTATACAACGCCTGTTGTAGCGTTTATGATATGATATGATACACTGATATATTCTGATTGGAGCATGATCTCAGCAAATAATGGGCTTATTGACGCGATATTCATCCACATAGTGTATATATGTTTGCATATGTACGCTGACTATTGCTCGCTGGCCAATGAACCTAAGGGATGCATAGGGTTATGAGCATTTGTCCTGGGATTCTGTGCAGGGTTTGTCGTCAAACTGGCAACGATAACACATTATATTGATAGGCACCATTTTTCTAAAAAGTTTTTCTGGCTGTTCATAAACCAGGGGTTTATTCATTCTGTCTTATCAGTACCCCAAGCATAAGATATGTCTATCTTGAGTGCTTCAGAATTCAGTAACTTCTCATTGCTAGGAACTCTGCGTTGCCAAAGTGTGTAGCTGTGTCTTCATCTGCTGCATGAGTTGGCTCCCTGCGTTGATTCTAGGCGGTTTCTTTGCACACGGGATGCCTAGGCCAAACCGACGGATCACAGCCAGGCTGCAGTTCTTAAGCGAGCTGTACCCTCACTACAGGAATTAAGCCAGCAGTATGGTTTGATGATGATGCTTGATGAAGGGGCCAATGACAGTCATATCCTGGGTATAGCCCCATGTAGTGGGCTTACACTCCCCACAACTCAAGTTACAACTGGTAGAAGCCTAGGCCCGGTTGCGTGTCACTTGGCCACGAGGAAAGAGTCCGGAGTTTGATGGCAGAAGACGAGGGCGGCGAGAGCTATGAGGACAGCAGTGGTGGTGGCTGCTCGAGTGGATCACTAGGTGCTTGAGTTCTTTGGGCAGTTACAATGGCAGGGGGATGATAACCAACAGCCAACAACCAGCAACTGTGGAGAAGCTGTTGGGGAACGAGCAGCCAGCAAACAAATAGACCAGCAACTGTTGAGAACTGTTTTCGGATGATAGGCAATAGCAACCCACATGGCATGGGTCAGAACAGGTATTGTATTGGCAAGAACAGGTAACTGGACAATTTGGCAGACCATTCTATGTGAAACCACCGCAACTTATGGCAACATATGGTGTGAAATTGAGTGTTCAGAATCTATTGGTTTAAGGGGTTCCGTACATGATTGATGGACATGCCAAACATGAAAGACATGAATTCCACCCCAATCCTGAATTCTATAGAATGTAATCCTCAATTTCTCAATGAATGTTTCTGCAGAAGGCAATCCTTTTTGGGTTCTGGTTTAGATGCAGCATTGCAAGGGGGGCTATCACGCGCACCCTGTCCTGTGTGTGGTGTGTGTTCGGCAGCGCTGCGAGACTGTTGATGCGTTGGGTGATGATCATCATTCATGATCCTTGAATCTCCTATCATGAATTATCATGAAGCCATCATTGCATGTATTTGTTTCTCCCCTTTATGAGCGCCGTTCCCTTTGGTTAGTCAGCAGGGAGCTCCACAAACCTCTACTTTATTATCATGTTTCTTCAGCCTGTCCACGTAATGAAATCACCAATGTGCTGCCATGTATTTCGAGCGGATGTTCAGTGAAAACATGGATTGCCTTCAGTAGGGACCATTCAAAATGCACTCAGTCTAAGCGTGCACTTGGCTTTTTGACTTCATCATTCTGAGTTGAACGATACAAGGAGCACACCGTCGAAGGTCTCATGGCTCAAAAAGACATCAGTGGAGCCTTTGGCATCCCGTTTTTCTAGCACCAGTCCCATTGGACCTGGCCTGGAATGTCAATCGATCCAAGCACAAAGCAATATTTGGACACCTGGCAACCCGGCTGATAGGAACAGGGAAACCCATGGCTGCAAGATTTTGACGCACCGCCACACTAAAGTAAACTAAACATACAAACATACAACAATGTAATATACACTGTGTGACATTAAGTGACTACGTTGGGCTTATGTTGTTAGGCACGTGACCATTTCATCAGTTTGGGTCTATCTTGGCCTTAAGTTGGGCCCCGTGTTGTGTCAATTTCGCCAAGTTTGGTCCATGTCCTTGGCAAAAGTCGGTTTTCAAAACACTTCAAAAACAGAGATTATAGATCGCAAGTCGGGCCCCAAGCATCTTCGACAATTTTCCTAAGAATCATCTTTTTCACGCTATGACTGTTGATTGTTGGTTATGTTCCCAAAGATGGGTTGCTACTCAAAGATAACAGGCTTTTTTGATGATTCCGCCGAAGCGTACGGAATTCGATGGTCAACCCCAAACATCAACTACGCTCTCAATGATGAGCATTGTCTTGAACCACACGCCCGTGTGATGAGACCTGGACCATCACTCCTAATGAATCATAATTTCAACTTCATGAGGATATCTCCATGAGGATACCAGGTGTTTCATCCCTCAGCTCCAATGGAGCAGGATGGACTTGGTGTCATTTGCACCGAAGCCGCGGAACCGTTGGACCTGGGTGATGTCATGGTCAAGGAACAGCTGGGAAGTCTGAAGATCAATCCGACTGTCAGATGACTATCATATTTCATCCCATCCGGATCAATTCCACGTCCAAATTGGGGAGGAACCAAACTCAAGTCCTGGAAAAATGGCTTTGGTGCCTGGATGCAGAGAAGCTAGATGGGTTTGACTTCGTCAGTTTGAGCCATCCCCACTTTGTGATTTATGTTCCATTGATGTGCTTGAAAACACTGACGCCTCAATGGGCTTTCTACACTTCTCCAGCAGTTGCGGCCAATCTAAGCTTGCCACTTGCTGTGTAGATGGAGCCAGTTCATCCTTGGCGTTTCTACCAGGTGGTTTGTTGGGGAGCTCATGGGCGCTTATGGGAATGCCGATGAAACACCCAGTAGGCCGTGCGGTAAATCCATGGAAATGCAATAGCACAGACTGGCGCTGGATCCGTCGTGAAGTGCTATTCACGATGAGTTATAACGCTCACTCACGGTGTTTTTTGCTGTTTGCCACATTGATCCAGTTTTGTGGTTTAAGCTTGGATTGCTACGTCTATGTACCACCGGGGGGAGACCACTAATTTGGTACCCCATTTGAGACTTCCGATCCTTTCCCCAAGGCTTGAGTCGGCATGACACATCAGATTTCCAGACAGCCGAAACCTCGGCAGCGACTTTGCAGCTATTGATGAAGACCAGCTAACAATGAACATCAATGAACGTCAATGAACATCCATGAGCTATTGTAAGCGAATTTTCTTGTAATTGCAAATGCATGTCTTCCCCCAACCCATTGATCATGGCAATCTTTTGACGGTAGCTTGCATAGCAAACTCAGTTTAGCTTTCCTTTTTCAAGCGCCAGTGCAAGACTAGGGTTGGAAGATATCTGGTGCTAGTTTTCCAGCGCCCCGCTGGTGTGAGCCATGGCAACCAGTAAACAGGTAAGGGTAAAATTGATGAAACCAACAACTTTCCAAGGATGCTACCAGACAGCTGATCGGTTGACATCCTCACTTTTTTATGCCCCTGCCCACTTGTTTTAGTCACTTGGATGATTTCGGATGTCACAATCACGCCTTCCAACCTCCAATGTTGCTAAAGTTCGTTCATTGCTCGTCAATTGGTTGCTTCGTTGCTTTGCTTGGACCGTACCTCTCTGTCGGTTGATTCTTCTACCACGTTGCGAATGATATCTTCTACGGGTGTTTCTCAAAATAAGGGTACCCCTAGTGATCATCCATTTATAGTCATTATAGAAATCGACCATAAGAAACCAAACATTTTTTGGGTTCCCATGGGTTCCCTATGGCTTGGGAAACCAGGAGGTGGACTCAGAGGTGTCGTTGTTCGATGCGGTGGCACAGCTCTTCGTTGACGCGGATCCTGCGGTGGTCATGGGCTACGTGGGGCGCCTGGTGGGTCTGTTACAACACGGGGAGGTCGGCCACACGGGTCACTAAACTGCCCTCCAACTGCGAAACTTTCAATTGCAACTGGAGTACCTGGAGTAATTGGACTGTCACGGTTCTGCTCATTTCTTGGATTGTTCACCGGGTTGGCTTTGACAGCTCCCTGTTCCTGTGGTGATGGGCGACCCTCGAAACTAATGGCCCTGTGCTGACAGGGTTGGGAACGTGATAGTTTCCTCGTGGGTATTGCATCATTTTGAGGGTCCATTTGAGTTTTGAGGAGGGTAGGTGGTGGGTATGTGGTGTGGGTAAACTGCGGGAGTCGGTAGATTTGTTGGTTGTGGTTACCTGACTGGCAATGATTCTTGTAGTTCTCTTGAAACTGGTGGAGTCTCTCTTATAACTGGTGAAATACGAGAATGCAATGATGAGAGGATCCCGACTCATTTTATGCTAAACCAGTGCAGCAAACCCCACGTATATTTGATCAGTTCAATTTAAGGAAGCAAACTGCGATAAACCTGGTGATGGCAGTGATGGCCTGACTGCGATAAATCTCAGTCACTACACACCTGGGATCTACAGGGACTTGGCTTCGAAGCAAACCATCGAGGCTTTCACAAGGTCCCGTGTAGAGATCACCGATTTGCATGGCCAGAGGCATTGATTTGGCAAAAGTTGGACACAAGTCTAGCGAGGACAATATATGTGCTGGTAGAAACGCCGAGTCCTCCAATCATTCGATTTCAGGAGTCACGAGGCTGGAATAGTAGTCTAAAAATGCAACATAGTGCAGCCATATGCTACTAATTGTGGCACAGCATCGAATACCATCAAGAACGCCTAATTGTGGCAGAAACCACCGAAGGGAAGCCACCGCTGTGCTTAGGACGTTGTCAAGGGCTCCCTTGGGGCTCTGCTGGGCCGTGCGCAAGCGTTGGGGCTCCGAGGTGCCCGGGGGGGGTCTACGGTTGTGCCAAAATGGTATGGAAAAACGTGGGAACCATGGGAAAACCATGGAAACAATGTGATTCAGCATTCACCATCGTTGACCATAATTTTTTTTTCAAGTACTAAATCTATGCTTGGCAAGCATGGCGAGCCAATGACAAGATGAAGGCGCAAGGAACCGCATTTTTGAGTCATTTCCACGGGTCTGTCCACGGGTCTGTCAGTTTTAGACCCTGGTGAGTGTAGCCCGATGTTTAACGTCGAGCTGTTGGGTGGGTCGTGGACGGCAACTTGTGCGTCTCTCTGGACGGCACTTTTTGTTGAGAGCCTGGAACCGCAGGGTGGAAGCTCTTGGACCTGGAACTTGGCCTTGCTTTCGACCACTTCCATTCCTTCAGCCCCACATTCCGAAAACAGACAACCACAACATAGCACAACATAGCACAACTTAGCACAACAGTTTGCACAACTGAGAATTCCAACAGTTCAAACTGTTCAAAAAATCACAGCAGTCCAACAAGCACAACACCTCTCTGCGCGAGGCTTTCCGGAGCGTTTGGCGCGTGCCAGCAGTGCTGGCCAGAAACCCACGGGCGTCTCTGAGGTGGGGCTGATGCTTAGAGCCGGTGGAGGGATGAGAATCGTTGGATGCGCATCGTTGATGGTCAATTGGTTGGTTTTTAATGGTGAATTGATGGTCAATTTATGATTTATTGCTGGGTAATTGGTAGTTTCTAAGATGTTGATGATGGTTTGTGATTGATGGTTTTGATGATGGCGGTGATAATAGATAGCTTTGGCGATGGTCAACTGATGGTGCAAGATGATTCGTCAGGGATGGTAGTGCATAAATTCTGGTTGATGATCATGGTAGCCCCAAGTTGATCCTGGGAGATCCAGATGTGAGCTACGGGCAGCTACGGCTCAGGTGCTGGATCAGGGGGGGTTCCACGTCCATGACTTTCCAATGGGGCAAAGGTGAGCCTCGAGTCTTTCCCCTTGTGATCCCCACTTGGCACGGCCATCCGTTCGCCCTGGGATGCCATGGGAAGCCAGCCATCAAACACTGCCATTTGCCAACGAAGTGGTCCGTCATCACCCCAGCCATGGCTTCGCCGATGAAGGCACCCATCATGGCCAGCCAAGCGCTGCCAGGCTGGACCAGGGTCTCTGTAGTGGGGTTGCCCTGGAAGTTGGCCACGGAACCACCTGCAACTCTGGCTGCCGCATAGGGCGGTAGTTTCAATAAAGCTTTTGGTGGCTACCATTAGACTCACTAGACTTTCATTGTTTTCTGTGATGTTCGAGAAGTGCTGCGTTCGGCCCTGTTGCTCGGGTTCACTGCGATTTATATGGAAGAGTGGAGATGATTCCCCAACAGATCTTAGTCCTGAACGGGAACACATATTCCTGGAAAATCAAATGGGTTCGATGGAAACCAAGATTGTTTCCACCAAGATTTTCCTCCTGAAAAGTGACCCTGGACTTCAGTCGATTCGCCCCATGAGTTGACTCAACTCAGTTTTTTTGATTCCTGTGATCGTAAGAGGTCATTCCGTACAGGTCTTAAGTTGGATGATAGTTCCTTAGTAGTTCCTTAGTAGTTCCTTTATACTTCCTTTGTAGATCTTTTTCTTCGTTCCTTAGTAGTTGGATACAGTCTGAAAATATGACTCAGTTGAAAGGGCCAGTTTTCTTAAGTTGGTCGAGCGCCTGGCCCTTGGTATCCCTTGGTTGGGCGCTGCCGTGTAGGTAGCCCTGGAGAAGACCGAGGAGGAGAGGGGGTTTCCCCAGCTTGGGCTGATCATCTGGGGAGGTGGTCCAGATGAAATGTAGGTGGGACCAGAACCAAGCACCAAGAGCCTTGCTGGATGAACCTGGAGCACCTTGGATCAAAAACCTGGAGTTTTTGGTTCTACCAGGGCATCGAATCACAACGCATTGGTGGAATGCAACTATTCAAAACAGCAAATGGAGCTACAAACACCTTACCTGAATGGGTTCTGGAAGCTGCTAAATGGAGGTAAAGATAAGGAACCCCCAATGCTATGTCTGCCAAGCACCTGAGCTCTGCTTGCCAAGCCATACGCTTGAGCTGCTTTAGCTTTGTGATGCTTTGTGCATCTTCAGGCTATTCAACCCCTGGTGATCCTCCAATACTGTAGATTTCGGGCCCCTGATAAAGCATCACTTCAACACTGGCAGTGCGGATCGCTCAACATTAGTATGATGTAGTGAGGAATACTTTTCACTTGGCACACAATATTAGCTGTGGCAGCGGCCAACTGATGGGTCAACTGGTGCTCTGCTGTGCTTTTGCGGGGTTTGAAATCGAATTCATTGGTGTGTGAACGCAACTGCGTAGTCAATTTCGGTTTTGAAATGGGTTGCAACACCTCCCTGGTCCCAGCAATTTGAAGCAGCTGCGCATTCATCAACATTTCCGTTTGCGGCAATCTCCAAGAACAGTTTGGCCTATGGGATAGGGTTGCCGGCATCGGGAGCTTGGTAGGGAATCCAGACCAGTCTACCCGTTCTGCTATCTCTAGCAGAGTAGCTCTGGTATTTGATGACCAGTCATTATCTCGTCACTAGTGTATCAATCATTCTCAAGCCATAGATTTGCAAGTTGTATCCTCCCAGACAGTACAGATTGATGATCATCAACCAGGTATCAAACCGAACTTATTTGATGACTCCAAACTGCAATAAACTTCAAGCCCTTCAGGAGGACCTCGCAAGTTGTATCCTCCCGAGCAAGTTTCGGGAGGCCTGGGTGGGTACAGGCTGCCACCAGCAACTACTGTTGGATCAGCCGAGTTTACCTTGGAATCTGGGACTCAAGCCAAGCAGCGGAACCAGTCTTCCTCCGTCCGAAGTTGCACAGTTGAGGCTTTCTTCCAACGAAAGGCCTACTTGAAAGGGTCTTTTTCCAAACACTCCCCCAGGTTGCTCCAGATCCCTGGCCAAGGGAAGGCCATCAACTGGTCCAACTGGTCCACTTGGGGTTCAACGCTTGGGGACCCATCAACGAAGCAACCTGAAGCGTTTCCCAAACGGGTACAGTATCCAGGGACTGCAGTAGGGATCACAGTACGGGGAAGGTGCTGGGAAGGTGCTGGGATTCCAACCATGTCCAGGTTTGGAACTGCCTGGGAGGCTCCTATTAAATGTTTGGAGAGCGCCTTGGCCAAATGGGGACTTTTCTTTGTTCTCCATCTGTCATTGTCACCTTTCTCCTTCATCTAGATTATCCAGTGCATGTTGTTGTTCTTCTTCTTCTCCTCCTCCTCCTCCTCTTTCTTCTTGTTCTGCTTTGTGTTGATAATGGTGTTGTGCCTGATTTGTGACAGAGGGCAAAATCATACAAACACTGCCCATTTCTATCCGTCACCAGATCTGCAGGCAAACAAGTATGCCCATGTTGTTTTCCAAGCAAGTTTGGATCGACCCTCGCTAAGATGAACTTTGCCAAGGATGAGGCATCCCAACACTAAGCGATCATCTCCAGGCATCTGTGGATCTGGAAGCTTTTGGGAGGGTGAAACATTGGTTTATTTGGCTCGCCAACAAGTGATTAATGTTGGATTCCTATTAATCATCCACCTGTGTTTGGGATTAAGCGCCAGGTATTTATAGCTCTTTGAGGTAAACTTGGGGCGGTTTATCAAAACAGATCTACAGGAGCCTCTGGGAAACGATGCCGTGGAGCCAATGAAAACAATCTTGATAGGATTTGATAGATAGATTGCACATGATTACACCATCCATTTTTCTACCACCTTTTCTACGCAACCAGCTCTTGACAGGGCATCTGCGACATCTCCGTTTTGAAGTCGCCGTCTCCACAAGGTCCTTCGAGGTGAAGCGAAGCTTCAGACCAGCTCTCTGCAGACGGCTGCGCAGCACTTGCACCTCGCAGCGAAGCAAAGCGGCAACGGTGAACGATGGATGCGTAAGGAGTGGCTGATTCCCCAGGTGGACAACGTCAGGTGGATGGGATCACCGTTTGGCTAAGTTAGAACTATCTGTCACCCATTCGTGAATCAGCTGGGTTTCCATTCCAGCGCCACATTTTCTGGATCACTCTGAAGTTGTTGTTTGGAGTTGATTGGGTGAACATCGCTTAGCACACATTACACCATATTGTGTCATCAATTCTGATACGTGAACTGAAACGGATAGTGCAGGCTTTTGGCCCGCAACCAGTAACGTTCCAGCCTCGGCCGGTCATTGATGCTCAACATGGCTCAATGACTGTTGTGGTACACCCTATACCCATTCATGAATTATGACCTTCAACAGGGAAACAAACATTTTGGGGATATACATCCTTTATAACCCATATTGTGCCAGTAAAGCGATTTGGTTTGTTGGGTGGAGTAAGCCATTCATATTCGACGCTGTCAGAGT
>VSDK01019850.1:814371-884371 GCA_009767595.1 Symbiodinium kawagutii | reverse complement strand
TATCTATCTATCTATTTATCTATCTATCTATATGTAAATACATATACATATATACATATATATGTATATATTCTTACCACAAATGCACATACACCGGATCATGCAGTACATAATATGTAGATACGCACGCATATGTGCATATGCATGTATGTATACATGTATACATAAACATTCAGATCTACACAACTGTATCGTTTCAATGACTGGCTTTGTTGGATAATGACCAAAGCATATGATATTGTGAATGACCGTGACCATCGACCTCCTGAACCAGTTTTGAGTGTAGAACTTTGCCCAGCTGTATGTCAAGATTTCTGGATATGTTGGATGGAATGTCACTAGAGTACAGGCTGTCCTTGGCAAGGGAACCTAGGAGCTGTTTCTCATTTGCAAGGCCCAATGCCGGGAACCGAATATGGGCATGCTCTACAATGAACTGGTAGGATCTCCAAGAATAAACCAATCATGATACCTGTTCTCATCAACATTCCTGTTGTTTCGCACCCTTCTGTGGCGATGACGACGCTTTGTTCATACCAAGTATGCATAGTTATATATGCCATCCAGCTGGCATATCTTCAGATGGCAACCATGGGCCCATATTTCGTTTGAAACTTGAACGTATGAATTCTGCTGAACGTTGATCTGCCTTGCAGACATTAAGGGTCTTTTTCCATCATCTCCTGGGTTATTCCTATTCATTGAAACCTTTTTCCTCTTCCTTCTTTCTTCTCTTCTCTTCTCTTCTCTTCTCTTCTCTTCTCTTCTCTTCTCTTCTCTTCTCTTCTCTTCTCTTCTCTTCTCTTCTCTTCTCTTCTCTTCTCTTCTCTTCTCTTCGCTTCTCTTCTCGTCTCTTCTCTTCTCTTCTCTTCTCTCCTCTCTTTCTTTCTTTCTTTCTTTCTTTCTTTCTTTCTTTCTTTCTTTCTTTCTTTCTTTCTTTCTTTCTTTCTTTCTTTCTTTCTTTCTTTCTTTCTTTCTTTCTTTCTTTCTTTCTTTCTTTCTTTCTTTCTTTCTTTCTTTCTTTCTTTCTTTCTTTCTTTCTTTCTTTCTTTCTTTCTTTCTTTCTTTCTTTCTTTCTTTCTTTCTTTCTTTCTTTCTTTCTTTCTTTCTTTCTTTCTTTCTTTCTTTCTTTCTTTCTTTCTTTCTTTCTTTCTTCTCTCCTCTCTTTCTTTCTTTCTTTCTTTCTTTCTTTCTTTCTTTCTTTCTTTCTTTCTTTCTTTCTTTCTTTCTTTCTTTCTTTCTTTCTTTCTTTCTTTCTCACTCTCCCCTCACTTGCAGAAGTCTATGTGCATGTACATGTATATATCTATTTATATATGTATATATATATATTTACATATGTATGTAAATAAATAAATAAATATATATATATATATACACATGTATATATATATATACATGTATGTAAATATAGATAAATAAATAAATATATGTATATATTTACATGCAAAACATTATGTATATTTACATGTAAATGCGCAGAGTATGTTACCTAACATTGTCATCGTCCATGATTACCATTGGTTGCATCACCCTATATTCCATTGCCCTCATTGCTTGGTGTGACATCTGCACTTCAGCTTTGGCTTCCACCATTTTGTTGGCGTCAAAATGGCCGGCAGAAAGAGTCTTGGCAGCGGCGGGCTCCCAACACGAAACGCTGTTGTCGTTGTGAGCGATCGAGAGCTCTGCAACCTATCAGCTCATTGGGGGATTTCGGGGTTACAATCCATGGGAAAACAGCAGAACCTATCCACAACGAAGTAATAGGATGTCCTAGGCCTAGGTCTAAACAAGAGGACCATTATGATCCAAGGTGAGAATTTCCAGAAATCGGACGGATCAGCAAGCCTAGCACCAATGTTTTAAAGAACCTTAGCAGTAGCAACATTGGGAACCAATTCTTGGCAAGGCTGTGCATGGTGAAAGAACTTCCCGAGTACTGAGTAGCTATGTTCACTTCTTCTGAGACAAGCCCTGGACGCGCCCTCGAAACGTGGGGTTTCAGCCAGCCGAGGAAAACCCCAGCATGGCTTACAGCTCTCTATGTCGCTGGCATGCTTATCACTGGAAGCATCAATACCCTCTCCACCAAGCTGCAGTTCCAACTGCACAGTATTGGCAAGGATGCTTGGCGAAGCCTTGAGGTCTGCTCCAGCTGTGGAACAGCAGTTCCAAGAGGTTGTGAGACAACGAAGGGAACAATTAACATGTGGTTGTGGGTCAATATTGACAATTTATAATTGGGGTCGTAAAATAACCAACAATCATGGGGGAATAAAACAGTCAATGGTAGTATACCAGGGGTACAGGGTATTGACCCATAGCCATGTGCATCACGAGAGTTCTGTGTATTGTCTGACGTTCGAGGCTTTTGAAGAGTTTGTGCAGCTGTTCATGGAGGGCCACCCGTCACCGCGCCCAGGATGGGGAGGAGGAGACCTTCAGGAAACCGTGGTTTGGAACCTTCAACATGCTTTTTGCATGGGCTCCCAGTGCATTGATGGGACAGGGCGGGGTTCTCTTGAGATTATCAACCCCAAATTCTGGTGAATTTGATTTGATGAAATCGCGTAATTCTGGTAGATCACAATCACTCACTGCAAGACTCCCCAGTCGAGTGAAAAACGTCGGAAGCTCATACAGTCAGTTGGTTGTTTTGTTGGAAAAAGCCTTGGCCAGATCTGAATGGTGTAAGTCCCATCGAATTTGTCCGGAACCAGCAGGACGCACTTTGAATCTTCTACCAGTGTTCGCCCCAAGCGTGTCCTTAAGCGCGCCTCTCCAGCACACCGTATGTCTGTTAACTAGCCGTGTTGTTGGCCAATATCATTGTCCCTACTATCATCCCTATTGCTCTCACTTATTCTGATGAAAAACTACAGGATTTTTTTTCCTGCATCCCAAAACAAGTATCCCCAAATCGTTCTCCAATCTGATCCAATCTCATCCAAACTCATCCATGAAACCACCTCGACATCCCTGGAGTTTTTCTCCTCTTCCCTTCTTTCTCTCCTTTGCTCCTTTTCCCTTTTTTCTCTCCATGCTGTGATTCTCTTTCTCTCCCTCTTTCCCTTCTTTCCCTTCTTTCTCTTTTCCTCTTTTCTCTCCTCGTCTCTCCTTTCTCCCTGTGATTCTCGGGGCGAGGCCATGGCCTTGGTCCTGCTGGTGGAACGCCTGGTCACCGCTGCGAGCGCATGCTGCTGCGCAGGGCCTAGGCCTAGGCCGATGATAGCCGACCAGAGCAAGTCTGACCCTCTGCGCGAAGGATCCACGGTTGTCCCTTGGGGTTGGGACTCATAGATGTAAACCCATGAGTTATGTCTATTTTTTGGAAATATTTCTTGTTATATCGATTATCGTTGTTACTATTCATCATTATTACTATTTATATGAGATAGATTTTTCCTGATGTTTAGCAATTAGTGATGTCTTGTCATGATTAAGTATTCTTACAACAAGCACACAGTGGTTTTGAACAGATTCCGGGGACGGGAACTTGATGAACGATTTGGTTGTGTGGAATAATCCGGGCAATAGGACACTTCGAAGTGCCGATCAAGGGGGACTCGCGAGGTATCCCGTTCTTGGAAGCCACCTCTGCCATCGAAACAAAAAAGATATGGCTGTAGCTGTCATTTGCTTTGACTTTACAAGGCAGCATTGTTTTGCCTCAGTCTGTATGTGGATCTTTGTTGGATCACCCAAATCAAGGACATTAGAAATATTTGAAATGCACTTATGGGATCATGAACATCTTGGGAACCCAATAATTCAATAGCAGTAGCAGTGTTGGGTCAGCCGTGTCGCTTTTTTGATATTTGCTTGTGGTGTATGAAGTTACCTGGCTGAGAAGGTATACATCGTAAAGTATAAGCAATCTTGGTCGCATCAACAGAATGAGGACGTGGCATTTGATGATCGGTTTCTGTCTGTTTGCTAAACATGGTGTCTTGTGTCCGGTTCTCGCCTCGCTACATCCCGCACTCCCGGTTCAGCATGCCGCCCTGAGGAAGTGTTGCTGCCCAAACCAGGAGATTGGGCAGATCAGGAAAAACGGGACATGTTTGGGTGCTTTCTCTGCCCCAGGAGGTCTAATAGGACTGTGCGCAAATTTGACAGCCAAACAGGAGCCCCCCACTTGTGGTGTGCACATTTGCTTTTAGCTAAGTCTGGACGGACCCCACATTCTGCCATTGTTATTGGCTGCCTGCCACTATGTCGATTCACTTGTAGCAGAATGGTGGCAAAAACTGTTGGCACGGAAACAACACTCCGCTCTTGGCAGTGCTATTTGGGTTTAGGCGGATGCCAAAACTTGATGCCACATACTTCTTTTGAAGGCCAGACAAACACGACTTTCCAACCACAGAAGCGTTGGCTTCCAAAATGACTATGCTTGCGATGAAAGACGGGTCATGGCGGTCATGGTCATCCTTATGAAATAGATGGTGTTCAAACTGTTCATCTTCTTTCGGTGAATGGATGCAGGTTTATTGATGCTTACATGTAGCGTGATGATGACAATATCTAGTAAATTGGTCAATAGGTGAACCCCTGGTTGATACTGGCATCTCATTTAGGGTACCCAAAGAACCAACCTTTTGTTCTAGGACATCCTAGGCCTCACAAATTCATACAAGGAAATGAACGAAGTACGAATCCGTAGTCTAGCTTTTGATTTTGATTAGTTAGATAAGTTGGATAATTAGTTATTCAGCAAATCAGTGCAACTAATCCATCAATTAGCTCGTTAAACTTAGTTATATAAACTAATTAATTAACTATTTTTTCAGTTGAAAGCACCAGTGGATCACGAAGCCATCAGGAGAAACGGGTCGCAAGCGTAAGATCGCTCTGGTGGCCGTGCCGGCTGCTAGCGACCTCTTGGCGACGGCGCTGGCGGCCATTGGCATCATGTACATCCCCGCAAGCGTGTGGCAAATGCTTAGAGGAGCGGCTGCTGTTTTGCTTGGCAGTTCTAGAGAGTGGTTCCTATTGTTTTCTATCTTTTACTATACTGCATGGTGAGATACACAGGAAACAAGTGCAGAAAGGTCGTATTTTTCGCTAGTGAAGTGATTGAGGTGATGTAGTGGTGGAGTGTATCGGTAGGGCACTGAGACCATTGAAGAGTTTTAAGGAGCTTCAAGCGTTTGGACTAAGGAGCTGCTCATCTTGGAACGCCCATCAATGGCCACACATAGGATATCCAAGCCTCGATTCACCGGGTTGCTCCGATTGACTTCAGTTGTCTTGGTATAGAATTTTGAATCGAGCTGTGACTCCATAAGGTTTATCACAATCATGTACTGGGAATAGCCACCAACCACAAAACGTGGTTTCAGAATGTTTCAGATAGGGTATGATAGGGGTAATTTTCCATGGCTCATGAATGATTTTGCAGCAGTGCTGTGTTTTTGGGTGAGAATTCACAAGGACATAAAGTGAACTACTGGATGGTGACAACCAACTACTTTTGGGATCCTTCCCCAGGATCCCAAAATTCCTTTCACCATGTCCCCTAGCCAGTCATGCTGGTCATGGCTATTGCTGAATTGCCAGTGTGTCCAGCTGGACATAGCTGCTGGTTTCAAGCTTGCCATCAGCAGGCCAAAGCTTTGTAACAACATCAACGAAGCTATAACTAAGCTATAGCTAACAAATGCAAGCACAATAATAACAATGATAACAGGCAAGCACAAGCAAGCACAAGCAAGCACAAGCAAGCACAAGCAAGCACAAGCAAGCAAGCAAGCAAGCAAGCAAGCAAGCAAGCAAGCAAGCAAGCAAGCAAGCAAGCAAGCAAGCAAGCAAGCAAGCAAGCAAGCAAGCAAACACCACCATTCGGATAGGCTTTGATGTTGGACCGCAGTTTGATCCAGGGGCCACGCTCTTCTTCACTGGCATTTTCTCAGTGGTCTTCCTGAAGCGAAAGCTCCAGACATTCCACTGGATCGGTCTAATGCTGTGTATGGTAGGCAGCCGAGGGAGGGTTTGATGTGGAAACTGGCACACCTAAAATTTGGCCATACTTAATCTGACAAACTGATATTGCCGATATTGACAGGACTGGGGGGGTGCTCAAGTTATGGAAGCTGCTGAGCGAAGAGGACATGCTACCCTTGAGAAGGGCTTGTCAAACTGAACATTCTTCTGCAGGATACATCGCAATATCCCGGACCTACAGCCACCGACTTCATTACTGATCCATATGACTGGCTCTACTCTCTCGATCCTTTCATGTTGCAACAGATTCCAAACCTTGACAGAGACATGGCTGGTCAAAATCAGTGGCAGATCGCTCGCAGAAATCGTGGTTCTCAGTGTATAGCCGTTTTTGGCACGGGCAGAAGAACCTACCAGTGTGCCATCATGTCCCCAAATTATGGCGGGATTGAGCTGGAAACCACAACCGGAGCTGTACGACACACCATGTTTCAAAGGCAGTCATTGGAAACCATGCGATTCCAGGCATCGCCAGCGTCCACTGGTCCAGGCGTAGTGACTGTGGGCTATGCCAGCGTGGCTGGAGACAGCGACAGCAGCAGTAGCAGCAACATGTCAGCGGTGCTGTTTGGGGTCACCTTGACGCTCTTGGGCCAAGTGGTTCAGGCGGCGCAGGCCAGGCAAGCTGGGTGGTGGGAAGCCAGCGGCCATGCATCACTGTTGTTACCTCAATTTTTTGGCCGGTGCATGCAAGTGTACAGATGTCTACTGTATCATGATGTATGAGTAGATCTATAGAATCTATAGATATACATGAATTTCAGTTGAGGGTAAATTGTGCGGTTTTAGTTTCCGAATCCTTTGTTTTAGTTTCCGAATCCGGTCTTCACCAAATTGTGATTGTTGGGAAGTCACAAGCGAAGAGTCTGAACTCAGCGATGGTGGAAACGAAACCCAGGCAAATGGGTACAACACTTGTACCTGAGATCTGACCTGCTTGCATTCGTTTGAGCCCCCTACCTGAGGGCCAGCGTGTCCATAGGTAACGATTCCTTTCATCATGAATTGCCCTTTATCATTCCAAACTTGACCCAAATTCCACAGACGGTACTCAATTATCGGAAAACGTTTCTTACGAATTGGGTCAAGAATTGGGTTTGTGCTTCTGTTTCTCCTTGTCGAATTGGAGAAGTGGACATTGGGGCGCACCATTTCTTGGAGCTTGATACCTCAGGTTACCAGTTACCATCCCGGTGAATTTCGAATTCAGCCAAGAGCATCACTGCATGACAAGGTAAAGCAGTAGCCATAGCCCATGGCCCATAGGGGGTACCTAGGAATGCCCAGCAGAGATCCCCCAATTGCTGTGTTTCTGTGAAATTGTATAGATGACTTGCGACCGCATCATCGTTGATCAAGGAGGGATAAGCATGAGAAACCTCGCTCAGGGGCTGTGTGCTAGCGAAAAAGGTTACTCCTGTGTTTGGTCCTTCTGTGCCTGGTTGTGGCTCCCCCAGTTCTATAGTGGTAGCGGAGCCCGGCTTCGGTCGGGCCATTTTGGGGAAAGGAGTATCCGTTTTTGCTAGCCAGCCCCTGATCGGGGATGGCCGGGACCAATGGGTCCGGGGTTGCGGTGCCGCAAAGCGATGGCGACACCCGTCCACTCGAGGGGAGTGGAGAAGATGAGCCTCACCGTGGGGATGCGGAAGGCTCAGCAGGAGACATAGCTGCCTTTAGACGATTCCAGCGCTTTCTCCGGACAGAGCGCGAACCGCAAGGCAGTCCTCGCCGTATTCCCAGAGGAAGACGGCATGAAGATGACGATGAGGAAGAAGAAGGACGAGGTGCTGCAGGGCCACCGCCTTCTTGGGATGGTAGTTCCTCTTTCGAGGACTATCACATCAAGACGAAGTTGTGGCTTGCAACTACAAAGGTGAAGGCCCGTGCTAGGGGCCCGATGCTGTTGAAATCACTGTCGAGTACCCCGTTTGAGAACTTCAAGTACCTAGCGAAGCAGCCTTCATGGCTGCAAGATCCACGCAACGCAGAACAGTTGCTGGATGAGATGGACAAACCAGAGAACTACGGAGATGACAAGCAGGAGCACATGTTGACCGCATTATCGCGGTTGACATACCACCTCCGTCGGGGCAAGCAGGAGACCTGGCGGGAGTTCTTTGCCAAGTGGGACACGGCTCTTCGTCGTGTTCATGAACACAAGGTCACCTTGCCCGAGGAGTACGAGGGTTTCTTACTCATCAATGGCCTTCAGCTCACCGAGACCGACACCAAGAATATGCTCAACTATACTCATGGATGCATTAAGCCGAAGTCGATCAAGGAGTGGCTTCGGAAGAACGAAACCAAGTTGTCGGCGGCCGAGCTGGGCGCTGAGAAGAAACAGAAGAGTCACTCCGTGCTTCTGACGGAAGATCCTGAGCTGGACGACGACGAGGAGGAGGCGATGGTCGATGCCGAGATCAACGAGCTCGAGGCATATATGATGAGTCTAAGGACTGACGATGACCCGGACGATGGCGAGACTTTGAATGAAGCCGAGGCCGCGGAAGTCTTGAGTACCATCATCCAGAACAAGAAGACCTACAAGCAATCCATCAGGGATCGCAAGTCTCGACAACTTGGTCGAGGCTATGAGAGGCCTACTCCGTCTACCAGCTATCGTCCTCATCCAGGAGGAAAGGGGAGATCAGGAAAGGGATCGTACAACATGTCCATCGAGGAGGTTCGCAAACGAACTCGGTGCTGGAATTGTGATCAAGTCGGGCATCAGGCCCGAGAGTGTAAGCAACCGTCCAGGAGAGCGAAGGAAGGAGCAGCAGCTACCACGAGAACTCAGGAAGCGCATGCCTTGGAACGAGTTGCCGACACCGAAGAAGCCTTCTTCATCGGAGCCCTCCAGAGTGAGCCAGTGAATGTCTCGCCAACTGAGCGAGTCTTTTCCGAGGAACCCAACAGTCGGTTCCGAGTTTTGCACCCTGAGCAAATCGAATCTAGTGCAGACTACAAGGGTAGCAGCGATGTCCAGTATCCTACCAGTGGTTGTGATCATTTGTTTTATTTTGAGAATTGGTTTTGTGATTTTCTTGGAAGGTCAGAATCGGTTGATGATGCCACTTGTGGAACAGTTGATACGGGTTGTCAGAGACTTGCAGTGGGAGCCGCAACACTTCAACGATTTGGAGAACTACTACCAGAGTCGCTCACCATCACTCTTCACCCCGAAGTAAATCGTTTCCGGAGTGTGCATCAGACCTCTACTACTAGCAAGGTTGCTACGGTACCTACTAGCTTGGGAACCAAGGGTACACTATTGAGACCAGCTGTCTTCGAAGGTGCAACCAGCGAGAATGCCCCGTTTCTTTTGCCCCTTTCGTTTTTGATGCATTGTCAATGTGAACTGAGTTTGGATGTTCAACACGGTTTGGTTCTTCGTATCAAAGGAGTACATGACCATGTTCCTCTTCATCTTGGTCCTTCGAAAGCCTTGAGAATCCCCTTGCAGCTGTTCACGTCATCCATGATTGGTAGTTTGTCTCGAGTTCATAATGCGAAGTTGTTAGAAGCTGGTAAGGAGTTTGAGGTTCTCACCCTGAGAGCCACCAACTCGGAGCAGTGTCCCCAGCCGGATACCTCAAGCACTCAGACGCGATCCACGACCGTCGAGAACCCGGACAGCCATGGAGCGCGGACCCAAGCGAGCTCGAGGCACCCAGGAGGACTATGTGACTCTGACGTCGTGGAGCCGGATCGTCAACAAGTTGCTGGCTCTTGTGGTTCCTCTGAACTACATCCTGGAGCAGGTCATGCGCGGAACGCAGCACAACCGTCGGATCGTCACCAAGGTGGTCAACCAGCTGACAATGGACGACCTGATCTATGCCCGGGAGTTGGTCAACACCCAGATCAGGAAGAAGCAGCTGGAGTACGACGACGAGGACTCGGAGTCCTTCGAGCTCCTGACGGATCCAGGCATGGCGGCAAACATCGGGAACAAGAACAAGCCCCCGACGACACCACCAAGGACTCCTCCAAGAACTCCAGCGAGTCCGACACCATCAACCCTTCCATCAGAGGAAGGCTACTCCGGTCGTCGTGTGGGAGACATCAAGGGCCTGGAGGTGCTGTTCGGACCAGCACCGACATGTCAGTGCGGCCTTCAAGCCCGGTTGAACATCACCCTGAAGAGCGGACCGAACTTCGAGAAGATGTTCCTGCGATGCCCACTACCTCAAGGAAGCCAATGTCGGTTCTTTCAATGGACGGCAGCCCAGCCGTTCCTGCAGTTGGAGAACTGGAAGTATCGCGAACAGCCGGGAGGACCAGGGATGAGTGTCTCGGATGTCTTGACGGACATCATCCAGGACACTTGCAAGCACCTGGACACCACGAAGGCAGGCTCCAACGGCTACACCGAGAAGGTGACGTGCCGAACTTGCGACAAGGTACTGAAGTACGAGTCCAGGAACGTCAAGAAGAAGGAGAAGAGCGCCAGCAGCAGCAGCGCTTCGAACACGGACAAGGAGTACCAGGAGTACCAGAAGTTCTTAGCATGGCGAAAGAGCAACCAGTAGATAGTACTATACATGAGGTATCTCCCAAGCTGAAGCGGAAACTGAAAAGTGCGCTCAGCCAGGCAATCAGCTTTTGGAAACAGATGCAACTAACCCTTGAGGGTTATGGCACCGAATCCACTGATATTTCCAAGGTTATGAGACAGATGAATCAAGAAATCTGTCAAGAGTTCTCGTTGCATCCGAACGGGTCAAAAAGGAGCCACGAAATCGCAGAGGTCATGGGGTTGTCGCATAAGCAGTTGAGACTTGTCGCTGAAATCTACAATCCAGCATGCTTTGGCCGCATTGCAGAGCGTCACAACTTGATTGCTGGCAGAGCTTTCGATTTGATCCTAGGTCACGATCTCTTAGATAGAAGAATTCAGAAGGAAGTAGAACAATATATACGAAGTATGAAACCTGGGTTAGTGTTGATATCTCCTCCATGTAAACTATACTCACAGCTGCAGAACTTGTCCATGTCACGAAGAGAGCAATCAGCAGAGGCGATGCGCAGGTATATTCAGGCTCGGAAGCAGTCTCGGAAACTCTTTCATTTCGCAGTTCGCATGTGTGAGTTGTGTTTAGAACTTGGGCTCAACTTCGTTTTCGAACATCCATATACCGCCTCGTCATGGGAGGAACCAGCCATGGCGAAACTTCTGCGAAATCCTCGACTCTTCTTCACCCGTGCGGATCAATGTGCCTACGGATTGCGAGGACCAGATGGTGGTCTTCACCGGAAGGCCACAGGGTTTCTCACTTCTCTGGAATGCCTCTCAGAAGCTTTGAACCGGAGATGTACCAGAGACCACAATCACGAGGTGATCATCGGTGGAAACAAATCGAAGCTATCCCAGGAGTACCCACCGGCTCTCCTGAACGCAATCCTGAAGGCCTATAGCAAGCACGTCCACCAGGAAGTGAATGTACTAAATAGCCACGACATCGTCTTCGAGAACTATTGTATGGACCGGGTGATCCGGTCGCATCTACATGAGATCTATGCTGAACATCCCGAAGGTGATCGGGCTCGAGACGACGGTGAACGAGTACCAGAAGGAGCACTACCTGATGGAGTTCGAGAAGGCGATCGGGCTCGTCCGGGACAAGACGAATTACTCGAACGAGCGCTATTTGGTGAAGACCTTGACGCCGATCGGGCTCTGGATCCCTCAGCGCTTCATCCGGGAGATCAAGAAGGAGATCGGGCTAGCGAACAGGCTGATCGAGAAGTACCAGGAGATGAAGCTCAAGGACAACCAGAACCAGATGGCGAACCAGCTGGAGATAGGGACCTACCTTTGTCAGGTCGTTTCAATCTTCGGCGACTGTTACAACGAGCCCATGAAGGTTTGGGACATCCATCGGAGGACCGGTTCATCAGAATTCTCCGATATTATCCAAGGCAAAACCGGAGGTGATTGAGGCTGCACGCAACCTGAAGTGCAGTGTGTGCGCCCGACATCGACAGGTTAAACCAGCCCGTCGAGCGGCTCCTCCTCGAGAATTGGACTTCAACGACTGCGTCGGTGCCGACGTTGTCTATCTTCCACTTCCTGGAGGACAATACCAGACCAGACCAGCTCTCAACATCATCGACTGGAGTTCCAAATTCCAGATGATGATACCACTTCGAAACAAGAAGCCAGATGATGTGAGGGAAGCGTACAGACAGTGGATTAGGATTTTCGGACCTCCGAAGAAGATTGCCATCGACATGGGCAAGGAGTTCCGACAGGCCTTCACTTACCGCGCTGAAAGTGACGGAAGTTTTGTGGACCCAGCTGCAGTCGAACAACCACAACAACGGAGTATCACGGAGCGACATGGGAAGACGTTCAAGTACATGCTCTTGAAGGCCATGGACACTTACAACTGCAAGGATGACGATGAGTGGGAACGATTGGTTGAAGAGGTGGCGATGACGAAGAACCGACTTCTACTACATGGTGGATTCTCACCGATGCAACGTGTCTTCGGTTTCACTCCGAGGATACCTGGTGGCCTCTTGACTGGTGACGATGGTAATCGAGCACTACCAGATCAGGCCAAGATGGGAGACCTGACCATAGAAAGGGCTATGAAGATGAGAAAGGCAGCATCATTGGCTTTTGCGGAAGCCGATGCAGATGGAGCCCTTCGTCGCGCTATTTCATCAGGACCGAGGCCCATGGAGGACTATGACATCGGCGAGACAGTTTACTTCTTCAGGAAAGGAGCGAACAAACAACGGAAGTTCGACCCAGGCTTTTGGTGTGGTCCAGCGCGGATTGTCATGGTGGACCAGCCCAACACGATCTGGTTGAGCTATCAGGGCTATCTTGTCAAGGCAGCGCCGGAAAGAATTCGACGCGCCAGTGAAGAAGAAAGTGAATCGATTTCAGGCTGGCTAAAGGGGATTGTGGATGCCAAGAAAGACCTATGTGCCGAGCCAAAGCACGGCTACATCGATCTTGCAGAACATCCAGTTCCACCAGAAGTAGACCAGCCAACCGACGATGAAGAGAACGCCGGACAGTGACTACACTCCGAGCGAACCAGCGCCAGGAGAGGAATATCCACGTTTCCATGGACCTGTAGTCATACCAGTCCGGCGCTATCGGAATAAGCGACCACAGGAACCCGAAGACTACACCAATGTCATTCCTGCAGAGATGGAGATGGTACCGAATGTGGAGACAGAGACGCTACCGAATGACCAGCTCTTTGATGAAGACGATCACCAGACCGGAGAAAAGCGCTCTATGGAAGAAGAGGAAGATCTCGACGAACCCCCTACAAAGCGAAGCCGGTTAGAGTACCTTGACCTCTATTTCACGAAGGTCGACGCTCTGACCAGATCCCGTCAGAAAAAGGAAGTGAGGATGAATGAGATGACTCCGGCCAACAAGAAGTGTTTCCTCAAGGCCATTGAAAAGGAGATCAACAACAACCTGAAGATTGGAGCCTACACTATGGTTTCGCAGGAAGAATCAGCACGAGTTCGTCAAGAAAGTCCTGACAAGATCATGGAGTCACGATATGTTCTGACCGCAAAGCCCTTGGAACCTCAAGAAGTCCAAGCTGCTCGAGATGAAAGCCTTCTGCTAGATTGGAACTCTGAAGAATTCCACAAGGCTAAGGCCCGACATGTGATGAAGGGCTTCTCAGAGACGGGCTCTGAATCGTTGGAGACGTCAACTCCACAAGTGACCAGAGAAGGAACGTTGATGGTAGCACAACTGATTGCAAGCCACCAATGGAACTTGGGCTTCCTCGACTTCACGCAGGCATTCATGGCAGGAGATGCGATCAACCGCACCATTTACACCACTCAACCTCGTGAAGGTGTTCCTGGCATGCAACCAGGTCAGCTACTGAAGCTGAAAAAGGTATGCTACGGACTCGTTGATGGTCCCTTCTGCTGGTTCCAGCATTTGCGAAGGTTCCTCGTTGATGAGCTCAAGTACAAGCAATCATTGGCTGATCCATGCATATACTATCGACATGGCAATTCCAGCGGGTATAGTCAGCTCACTGGAATCATCGCAGTCGCCACTGACGACATCATCCATGGTGGAGATGCTGAACACCAGAAATGCATGGAGATCATTCAAAAGAAGTACAAGCTCGGCAAGTTTCAGTATACCAAGGGCACGTTTACAGGGAAAACCTTTACTCAGCAAGACGACTACAGCATTGTAGTCAACCAGGAGATGTACGCCAAGGAAAAGCTCACGATGATTGATCTACCACGACTTCGACGAAGACAGCGCTACTCCCACTGCGATGAGAAGGAGATCGCTTCACTTCGTACGAGCGTCGGGGCATTGTCATGGCTTGCGAAAGAGTCGCGACCCGACCTAGCCGGCCGAGTGGCCTTGCTTCAGCAGGCCTTCCCTGCCCCAAGAATCATGGACGTCTTGGAAGCAAATGCCATCACAGAAGAAGCCCGCAAGCATGCAGGCAGTGGCATCCGCTTGATGCCCATACCGGTGGACCAGCTACGCATCGGTGTTGCCACAGATGCATCGTGGGGAAATGCTCGGGATCATGAGCAATTGGAAAACCATCCAGGAGATGAATGGGAAGAGACTCCCAACTTCTGGATTCGACACCATCGAAGTCTCCGTGGGAATCTATTTCATCCCGGAGCTTGCGTCGGTCCCGACCTCCATTGTCTTCTACCAGGTCGTAAGACGGTAACAGATCAACATGAGTGTTTAGAGGACTCTTGGACCACGTCCGATAGTATCCGGCAATGGAAACCAGAGACTTGGACGGGTAAGACCTACTTTGCGAAGCAACCAGAAGGTGAATCTCTGGATCATGGCAAAATCAACGAAGGTTTCTTGAAGCTGTTGAACTGCAGTAGCCAGGGTGGCTTCCTCATCCTCTTCTATGACAAGAGACTGGAAGAAGAGGCTCAGCCACATATGGTATCGGTGACATCATGGAAATCAACGAAGTTAAAGCGGAAGACGGTTAACACGTTATCTGCTGAGTGTCAGTCATTGATCATGGGTGTCGGTAATGTCCACTGGCATCGCTACTTGCTACTGGAGCTCTTGGGCCACTCGATGAGCGATGAGGAATGGGAAAAGAAGTTAGCTTCGATTCCCTTCGTGTCCGTAGTGGATTCCAAATCATTGTTCGACTGCCTGAGTAAACTGGTGTGCACGTTTGCCCAAGTGGAAGACAAACGGACAGCCATCGATGTCGCCATCCTCAAGGACGACATGAACCGTACAGGCGGACATATCCGCTGGGTGGCCGGCAACAATATGGTAGCCGACTGTCTGACCAAGAAAATGAAAGGTGATTTTCTCAGAACGGTGTGTAATCAAGGATACTGGACTCTTCACTCCACCGGTCATTCTTCGACCGATGTCAACGATCTACTGATGATTGCGGTACACAAGCCACATAAAGTTGTGGCGATGTGAAATTGTATAGATGACTTGCGACCGCATCATCGTTGATCAAGGAGGGATAAGCATGAGAAACCTCGCTCAGGGGCTGTGTGCTAGCGAAAAAGGTTACTCCTGTGTTTGGTCCTTCTGTGCCTGGTTGTGGCTCCCCCAGTTCTATAGTTTCAAAGTCGAACCTCATGCGATTCTTAACGAGAATACCCTGGGAATGCCGGAAAAGCTGGCCAAGTACCTCCGAATTCCATTTTTTACTGGTGGCTCCTCAATTTGTTGGCAATCAAACCAGCTCTTCTTGATGGTGTCTATGTCTCTCTATTGCCGTGTTCTCGGGGAGGGCAGATCTTGAAGGGACTGGCCGAACAAGTTATCCGACCAGGTGATTTTGGAAGAATTCCTGATGAAGGATGTGAACCTTCCTGCCGTAGAGCCTGGGTCATGCGAAGTACTCCGGGCGCTGGCAGGGCACAACAGAAACGACAGCTGTTTTATGCAGTCCTCTTAGTCTATTCTACTTGTACCGGCTCATTCCTGAAGCATCAACATGGGATAGAGAATCGAGCAGTTCCCCAAACCCGAAGTTCCCGGAATTAAGCTAATCTCTCATTAAGTTGGGGGTAACAGAATTGATGGACATCCTGATATCAATCGATGGTCCATCATGGCCATTTTTGACCTATGAGGTAAATACATCCATAGTAAGATGGATATTTTTTAAGGACATAAAGAACGTAAGTATAAACACACACACACACACAAATATCCCCAAATCACTTAAATGATCCCCAATGCGGAGGGATTCTACTAAAACCACTTTGCCTCTATCACAGTTGAGGCTGAAGCAAGCGCACTCGTTCACCTTGATCAAACTTGCGCAGCATGGGCCGGTTCACCCACCTGTTGTTCTTGTGTGCGACGATGATGGAATGCTTTTGGTGTTGATGCATTGAGTGGTGTTCTCAGAGAGTTCTTGTCATGACATGGGAAGCCAGTGGAGTCCCTGCGCAAAGTCCAGCAGCTTTTGTGACGTCCAACTGCCGGGCTTGTCATCTCAGGAGATCATTGGTTTCGAAGGAATCTGGGGCGTGTTGATGATGGTGGTCCTGGTCTATCCAGCTTTGTGGTTCATACCGGGGCCGGACCATGGACACCAGGAGGATTTGGTGGACACTCTCGTGACTTGCTGGAAAAACGTTGAACCGGAAGCGACTGATGTGTGGATGTGGCTGTGATACTAGGTCCGAGGTAGGAACCATGTGATGTATGTCAATGTCTTCAGTCCTTTTGACTCGTTGTTTTTCTGTTCTTTTGCCCAGGTTGTGGAATTCTTCTTTTTTGCAAGAGGATAATATCCTTTTTATTTGCTTCTTGTGTCATCTCCAAGGTGATGTTTTACAACAGTGCCTTGAACGTGAAATCCAAGCAGTCTTGCGGAACATCGCCGTGTCCAACATCTAATGGCTGCGTCGAATTCGGGATCTATGTTTGAGATTTGGGTGAAACGAGACAAAGTAAAGCTGTTCAAACAGAATGTGTAGGTCACCCAGTCACTGCCATGGGAAGCATGTCATTTTGTTTTGCATTCAGTTTATCGTTGCTTTGCGAGATGCCATCCTGAAATGCGACCTTCGGATTTGATGATGCCAGGCTACACCTAACACCATTGCTGGCATGTTTCTTCACAAACCTGTTTTTATACCCCATCTATCCCCATGTCAGAATCAGGATCCTAACAAGCAGTAGCAGTGGCATGTTCCAAAAATTGTTCGAGTGCTGATGCCCCACGGATTGGCAACCCTCAGTTGAACCGGAAGCGACTGATGTGTGGATGTTGCTGTGATACTAGGTCTGATGTGTGATCCAGCAAGATATATATATATATATATGAATATGTATACATACAATATACATGATGTACATAATTATATACACATGTTACTTGTGTCATCAGTATCGGGCCATCATCACTGGTTGATCATCATTATAATGGTTGATAGCCATGGTGCAAGGCATTATTTGACCACAGCATGTGAACCACACAGGTCGTTGATCATCCCATCAATCCCGCGGGGGTCGTGTTCACCACAGGGCAGTGTTGAGCTTGGGCCGGTGTTTCATCTCCTACCAAACGGATATACATCAATGTATGAGAACCAGTTGATAATCATATTTAGTCGGTGTTTCTTACCATTACGACATTGTGACGCGTCCTTTTTAACTATAAGTAGCGCTTATCAATCATGATTAATCCTCATCAACCATCATTCTCCATCCATGATCGGCCCTTATCAACCATCAACCACTCAAAGAAACCCATGAATTTCAAGCGCACCCGTTTCAGTTTCAGGCAGTGTGGTGCAGCTGGTAGTGGTCATCTACCTCTTTTCCTGTGGCACTTTCAACATCACCGGCATCGCCGTCACAGGGGCGCTCTCGGCGGTACACCGCATGATGCTGGACGCATCCAGGAGAAGCAGAAATGATGGCTACGAATAGCATAGATGATGAGCCACCGCAACAGTGCTGGCGACAGTGAAGTTGTCAGACTCAGCGGTGAGTAATAAATGATACTTTGCAGGTTCATCAAGGTTTGTACTACATTTTGGGAACGATGTGTCTTTGTATGTATATGTACGCATGAATGTGACATGTATTTGCATGCGTGTACACACATACGTATACCAAGATACAACAGACACGCAGACGCATACCCACACACATACACATGCGCGGATGCAGTACCAATAGTTTGTGATTCACAAAGTAATTCTCTGCAACCACCGGGAGGACGATGATCATTTGGGGCGTGGGGCTCTTTGTCCACTACCAGATCGATCCCAGCTCACCCTTCGGAGAAGCGTGGACGGACAGCAGCCAACTTCAGCTCTTTGGCTTCGTGATCCTGATCACCGGTCAAGCCATTTATGGCGAGATCGTTCGAATACCTGGCTTGAGGCCTGACGCCCGGTATGTGTGGCCCCTGGAGATGGGGGAGTATAGTAATTTTAGTGGTGTCTGACAGCTAACAATGGTGGTTGATGATGGCTATTGCTGGTTCATGATGATGATTATGACGACGGCAATAACCATGAATGTTCTGATAGCCACCACATGGCATCCTGAACATCAACAACATACCGGTAGGTCGAACTGGTATCTAGTTTGGGCCGTTTCTTTTTGGCGTTCACCATTCCTATTTGGGATGGAAAACTAGACAGAGAATCGTTATCCCAAGACATCTATATACTACATTCTAAATATTCATCCCAACTCATCCCGCATCTCTTTTCCAAGCACCAAGACATTTAGACCGGGCAGGATTCCATAGTTGGTCAAAGATTATAATTGACCACTTTCAAGTCCACATGCCAAAATCACATTTATACATTGAATCATCCATCATGATTTGTGTCGTTGGTGAATCCAACGCATGCCTATCAAGACTTACAACTGACACGTGTGGTCATCAAACCTGGGTAGACTCTCGTCCTAGATAGGGACGCTTGTATTCCCATTTCAAAACACCTGGAGCCAGATAGATAGGACATGATAGGCCATGTACCTCCGGCATTGCACATGTTTTTCAGCAACAGCCTCCCAGGTACCGCGCGCAGAGTGAGGACTTAACGAAGTTCGCCTCACCTTCGGCGTCCTTGCACTTCGCTTCGCCTGCGGTGGGCTAGAAGATCTAGAAGGTCATGGATGTCATGGTTACACAGGAAAACTGACCACCTAATTAGTGAGTTTTCATCGTTTTCATGTACCATTTTTGGATAGTTTTGTTATTTGGCAGTGTATCGATTTTCTGAGTTCGATCTAGTTCGACCGAGAAGGGATACAGGCTCCAAGGGCCTCATGACATTTTTGGGGTCATCTTTCCCAAATGCCTGAGCTAATTAGGGCCTTGTTGACCATGATACGGCTGTACCTTCACTTGCAGATGCTTTGCTTTCGTTGATCCCAACAAATGATCCAACACGGAAACCAATCACGCCTTGGCTGCCTTGCCATTTCTCATACGGAATCCTGTCACAGAGATGCACATAGGCCACTGAGTTTTCTTTGGGACGCTGCCCCGCCAAGGGCTTAGAACAACTAATGGTAGATTTGTTGCTGAAAGTTACCATTTCGGCAGATTCAGCATCCTGCACCCTTTTGGACACTAAAACTGTAAAGCAGCAAATCCAAAAACTTGTGAACAAGTTTGTAAACAAAAAAAGTAAGCATTTGTATCTTCACCATTGGTGCTGTCCATACAGCAAACTGATAAAGATGACGAATGATGACAACAAATTTCCTGACCACGCATGTGTGGGTGCGGATCAAGCTGGACACGGTCCAATTGTTTTGGCGACTGTATCCACCATCTTTCAATATCGACCAACAATATCTACAAGATACAGATTCAATATCTTTCAATATCTACCAAAAGTTTTTTGGCTATCCCCAACAGATTCACCATTCTTGACTCTTGACGACCGATTCCATCATGTGAGTGTGTTCGTAACAGTTCCGCCTGGGTTTTCAGCAACAGCAGTGCACGTATGTATATGAAATTTTGCCAATCATCACGAGTCGTATGTGTGTACGATTTTTTCAAAAATCTATCCACATTATTTTTGGATCCCAGTCTTGTGGACCCCCGTCTGCTCTTTCCATCGGTTGATTCGTGACCTTCTGCGATAATCGGTTGAATCGGTGCCTTGCAGTTAATCCGACGGCGGGGCCTGAAGAAGCGCGTGAGTTGAAGAAGCGCGACATGACGGGGGCAGAAGCGGAGGTTTTGCACCTGGTGACAGAACAGCCTCAAACAATTTAGAGGTTGGTTGGTCATTGGCAAGTGATAGGGGTGGAGCCAACCAATGAGTCTAGGAAGCACGCGGACACCTGAATTAGCAGTATGGTCAGTTCTGACTGAATGCTCGTAGGAGGGTCAAGATTGGTTTTGATCAGAGGGAGAATGACTGGTGGTCGGGAATCAGCCTATCCTCAATTTAGCATAATTTAGCTAGGAAAGATCCAAGTAATCTCACAAACCCCACACATCCTAAAGGCTTCTGCTCGAATGGATTTTGAGTTTTGTGTTAATGTAGAGCTTAGCCAGTGGGTCAGTTTGTAGATATACATCTATGGATGTAGCAGAGCGTCTATCCTTTATGAAAGCTAGCACTATTACAGTTGCATGGTCCGCATTCAGTCAGAACCAGGGGGTGCCACCTCTGCTACTTACTGCAGGATGTCCAAGATGCATCTCCTGTTTAACCCCCAGGTCCTTCTTCGCTGAGGTCGCAAAGAAGCCTTGAAAACACTGCTCCGTTGGGATCTTGGATGTTCCGTTGGGCAACGGGGATGGGTCAGTACCAACGCCAAAAATGGGTGCACCTGCCAGATGCAGGCTTCAGGGTGACGGCCGAATGTGAATCGTATCATCCTTGGTGGGAACATCCTTAGTGGAAAGCAACAGGTGCCTTGCTGATCACCGTGTGATATGAAACACAAGCATGACTATCATCCTATAGTTGTTGGCACTAACCACACCAGTTCTGATGGCCAGATATGACCTTGGCCATCTTGTATGGGTGGTACCAACAATTCATGTAGTGTCACCATTGTTTCCAGCGCTTGGAAGGGCACCTGACAAGGTGTGTGGACCACACTATGTCATGAATGGCATTGCAGTTCATAGCCAATCGCAAGCCCTTGATCATCACTAGTTAGACATGGTACCACTATTCTATCACAATTACTGCGTCCGGGTTGCTGCAGAGTTAGGAGCCAAAGTGAGTACTCGTAGCTTGGATTTTGAGATCAACCATCAACTTAAACAGAATGAAACGATGGTGACATGGAAAGAATGAGGAATCCTTGATAGGCTTGTCGACATGGAGATAACAACCAAATCACGGGAGGTAGCTGAGCCCGCTGCCATTCTTGAGAGGACACAAGCACACTCCCCAGAGATTTCGCGGGTCCCAAACAGCCCAGCCACTGTGGCCCCTAAATCGGCAATGGAAATGAAACAGTAGCTGTTCAACGTCCCTGAAAACTACGTTGGTTCAGCTATAGTGTCAGCAGTTGGCACTATAAGCAGCGACCATCAATGGTGGAACTACCCCATGGAGTCTATTTGCCTCTGGTGATCAAACATGGCAATGGAAAACGACCAGCTGCGTTGGATTACCAAAGGGTAGGTGGTTAAAGCCCCGCAAAGACAGGTATGATTATGTACATTTGAGGCACCTATCCTGGTGCATGATGTCTTCCAGAAGGTCACATGGCTTGGAATCTGAGGTGAAACTCAGTGCAGCTTGCGTCTTCTGGACTCACTGAATGTGCGCCATCCTGGGAGCCCCCATGGCAGCGTGGTGGGGGTAGGGATCAAGATCAGGTGCCCTCGTAGAGACAGCTGGGTCACACCGGTTTGCCTAGCCCGTACTGCTGAAAGCACCAAGGAAGCACAGCCACTACACGTAGGTGGTCTGTGTAACAGGATCTTCTGGACAGTGCAGGCCGGAAGTTGGTTGGATGTGCTCACCAGACCTGCAATTCACCTCAATTACACATAAACACCATCTTGAGTAGTGTTTCGGACGTGTTATTTATCCTATACCTGTATGGATATCTTTACACGTGTGTAACCCCAAGCATAAAAACCTTGAATTCCAAAACCATATCCTGTAACCCTCACCGTATACATATGACCCAGGCCATTTTAAGCTTATGGAAACCTACAAGGCGGCCCCCTAGTTATAACTTGTTTTATAAGGCCATTCAACTACAGTCATATCTACAATAACTGGTAGTTACCCTAGTTATAAACCAACTTATAGCTGCTTAGGCGCCCACCTTGCATCCCAATGGACACCAAACTGCCCAGATCTGCCAGGTCTTACCACGCGCTGCTGAAACCGCTCGGATGCTGGGGTTGGATGTGTCTGGAGTCTCAGGTGAACCATGGTGAAGCATGGGACCTCAACTCTTTGGGATGGTCAGTAACCATGGTTACTCACGTTCACTGATAGTTGATAGTGGTTAAGACTAAGAATAATTAAATGATGGGTGAGAATGGTTAGCAATGCTTACTGTGCGATGGTGGTAATGATTTGGTGCCAGTTGTTTGACGAGATTCTATCACAGCAGATGATGGCCTCACCCCATACGTGGTTTCAATCCTGGGGGAGCTTTGAGCGCCAACGTGGGCGTCGTGTCCAACTCATGGCTTGCGTGATTTCGAGTTAAGATTACGGGGTCAATAAACCTGTGGTTTATTTGATGGGTTAAGATTAGGTTGCATTTGTATGGGTGCTATTTTGACACTGGACACTGGGTGGCTCTTCTACACATCTTCAAATGATTGTGGGAAGTTGCCGTCGTGGATAAATTTGGGTGATAGGTGAATTGATCCCTTCGGCAGTGGGCATTCTTGAAAGCATGTTACGATATTTCTTCCAACAAGGAATTGCTGCATTTTTTGGTGACACTTTCTGGTTGCTTCCGTCCGATTCTATCCCCTGTGGCGATGGGTAGTCACCCCATATCTCCAAATGATTGCAGTTCATCAAAGCATCAGGCTCAGTGTGCTGTCCAGAGGATCTCAGTACAGAGTTGAGGGCTTGCTACTTGGCAGCTTATGCTACCGTCGGTGGGTTGGTTGGTGGAAGAAAACTCGTAGCTGTTGATTCAGAGATGTTTTGTGACCTGTCCCTATTCCTGGTGCAGCGATGTCAAATAAGGAAAACGATCCAAAGACCGGTTTGCTTCAAGTTGGGGCAGAACTGTTTTCACTGGTTGCAAGGAACAAGCTCAAAAGACCAAATTAAAGAGCAGATTCAGGTTTAGCTTGGCTCACTTTATTTGACCTCTTGTGGATGTTCTGAAATCTGTGTTGATCTCACCCAGGTCCTCAAACTTATGGATGTCCTAACTTGAGGTAGCTCGTCTCATCCCATTGGAGTGTGTGACAGAAAGTTGTGGTGGTCGTCGTAGTCGTAGTCGTCGTAGTAGTGGTGGTAGTAGTAGCAGTAGTAGCATTAGCAGTACTATATAGTACTAGTTAGTAGTTCGTTCTTAGTAGTCAGTAGTCAGTAGTCAGTAGTCAGTAGTCAGTAGTCAGTAGTCAGTAGTCAGTAGTCAGTAGTCAGTAGTCAGTCAGGAGTCAGGAGTCAGGAGTCAGGAGTCAGGAGTCAGGAGTCAGGAGTCAGGAGTCAGGAGTCAGGAGTCAGGAGTCAGGAGTCAGGAGTCAGGAGTCAGGAGTCAGGAGTCAGGAGTCAGGAGTCAGGAGTCAGGAGTCAGGAGTCAGGAGTCAGGAGTCAGGAGTCAGGAGTCAGGAGTCAGGAGTCAGGAGTCAGGAGTCAGGAGTCAGGAGTCAGGAGTCAGGAGTCAGGAGTCAGGAGTCAGGAGTCAGGAGTCAGGAGTCAGGAGTCAGGAGTCAGGAGTCAGGAGTCAGGAGTCAGGAGTCAGGAGTCAGGAGTCAGGAGTCAGGAGTCAGGAGTCAGGAGTCAGGAGTCAGGAGTCAGGAGTCAGGAGTCAGGAGTCAGGAGTCAGGAGTCAGGAGTCAGGAGTCAGGAGTCAGGAGTCAGGAGTCAGGAGTCAGGAGTCAGGAGTCAGGAGTCAGGAGTCAGGAGTCAGGAGTCAGGAGTCAGGAGTCAGGAGTCAGGAGTCAGGAGTCAGGAGTCAGGAGTCAGGAGTCAGGAGTCAGGAGTCAGGAGTCAGGAGTCAGGAGTCAGGAGTCAGGAGTCAGGAGTCAGGAGTCAGGAGTCAGGAGTCAGGAGTCAGGAGTCAGGAGTCAGGAGTCAGGAGTCAGGAGTCAGGAGTCAGGAGTCAGGAGTCAGGAGTCAGGAGTCAGGAGTCAGGAGTCAGGAGTCAGGAGTCAGGAGTCAGGAGTCAGGAGTCAGGAGTCAGGAGTCAGGAGTCAGGAGTCAGGAGTCAGGAGTCAGGAGTCAGGAGTCAGGAGTCAGGAGTCAGGAGTCAGGAGTCAGGAGTCAGGAGTCAGGAGTCAGGAGTCAGGAGTCAGGAGTCAGGAGTCAGGAGTCAGGAGTCAGGAGTCAGGAGTCAGGAGTCAGGAGTCAGGAGTCAGGAGTCAGGAGTCAGGAGTCAGGAGTCAGGAGTCAGGAGTCAGGAGTCAGGAGTCAGGAGTCAGGAGTCAGGAGTCAGGAGTCAGGAGTCAGGAGTCAGGAGTCAGGAGTCAGGAGTCAGGAGTCAGGAGTCAGGAGTCAGGAGTCAGGAGTCAGGAGTCAGGAGTCAGGAGTCAGGAGTCAGGAGTCAGGAGTCAGGAGTCAGGAGTCAGGAGTCAGGAGTCAGGAGTCAGGAGTCAGGAGTCAGGAGTCAGGAGTCAGGAGTCAGGAGTCAGGAGTCAGGAGTCAGGAGTCAGGAGTCAGGAGTCAGGAGTCAGGAGTCAGGAGTCAGGAGTCAGGAGTCAGGAGTCAGGAGTCAGGAGTCAGGAGTCAGGAGTCAGGAGTCAGGAGTCAGGAGTCAGGAGTCAGGAGTCAGGAGTCAGGAGTCAGGAGTCAGGAGTCAGGAGTCAGGAGTCAGGAGTCAGGAGTCAGGAGTCAGGAGTCAGGAGTCAGGAGTCAGGAGTCAGGAGTCAGGAGTCAGGAGTCAGGAGTCAGGAGTCAGGAGTCAGGAGTCAGGAGTCAGGAGTCAGGAGTCAGGAGTCAGGAGTCAGGAGTCAGGAGTCAGGAGTCAGGAGTCAGGAGTCAGGAGTCAGGAGTCAGGAGTCAGGAGTCAGGAGTCAGGAGTCAGGAGTCAGGAGTCAGGAGTCAGGAGTCAGGAGTCAGGAGTCAGGAGTCAGGAGTCAGGAGTCAGGAGTCAGGAGTCAGGAGTCAGGAGTCAGGAGTCAGGAGTCAGGAGTCAGGAGTCAGGAGTCAGGAGTCAGGAGTCAGGAGTCAGGAGTCAGGAGTCAGGAGTCAGGAGTCAGGAGTCAGGAGTCAGGAGTCAGGAGTCAGGAGTCAGGAGTCAGGAGTCAGGAGTCAGGAGTCAGGAGTCAGGAGTCAGGAGTCAGGAGTCAGGAGTCAGGAGTCAGGAGTCAGGAGTCAGGAGTCAGGAGTCAGGAGTCAGGAGTCAGGAGTCAGGAGTCAGGAGTCAGGAGTCAGGAGTCAGGAGTCAGGAGTCAGGAGTCAGGAGTCAGGAGTCAGGAGTCAGGAGTCAGGAGTCAGGAGTCAGGAGTCAGGAGTCAGGAGTCAGGAGTCAGGAGTCAGGAGTCAGGAGTCAGGAGTCAGGAGTCAGGAGTCAGGAGTCAGGAGTCAGGAGTCAGGAGTCAGGAGTCAGGAGTCAGGAGTCAGGAGTCAGGAGTCAGGAGTCAGGAGTCAGGAGTCAGGAGTCAGGAGTCAGGAGTCAGGAGTCAGGAGTCAGGAGTCAGGAGTCAGGAGTCAGGAGTCAGGAGTCAGGAGTCAGGAGTCAGGAGTCAGGAGTCAGGAGTCAGGAGTCAGGAGTCAGGAGTCAGGAGTCAGGAGTCAGGAGTCAGGAGTCAGGAGTCAGGAGTCAGGAGTCAGGAGTCAGGAGTCAGGAGTCAGGAGTCAGGAGTCAGGAGTCAGGAGTCAGGAGTCAGGAGTCAGGAGTCAGGAGTCAGGAGTCAGGAGTCAGGAGTCAGGAGTCAGGAGTCAGGAGTCAGGAGTCAGGAGTCAGGAGTCAGGAGTCAGGAGTCAGGAGTCAGGAGTCAGGAGTCAGGAGTCAGGAGTCAGGAGTCAGGAGTCAGGAGTCAGGAGTCAGGAGTCAGGAGTCAGGAGTCAGGAGTCAGGAGTCAGGAGTCAGGAGTCAGGAGTCAGGAGTCAGGAGTCAGGAGTCAGGAGTCAGGAGTCAGGAGTCAGGAGTCAGGAGTCAGGAGTCAGGAGTCAGGAGTCAGGAGTCAGGAGTCAGGAGTCAGGAGTCAGGAGTCAGGAGTCAGGAGTCAGGAGTCAGGAGTCAGGAGTCAGGAGTCAGGAGTCAGGAGTCAGGAGTCAGGAGTCAGGAGTCAGGAGTCAGGAGTCAGGAGTCAGGAGTCAGGAGTCAGGAGTCAGGAGTCAGGAGTCAGGAGTCAGGAGTCAGGAGTCAGGAGTCAGGAGTCAGGAGTCAGGAGTCAGGAGTCAGGAGTCAGGAGTCAGGAGTCAGGAGTCAGGAGTCAGGAGTCAGGAGTCAGGAGTCAGGAGTCAGGAGTCAGGAGTCAGGAGTCAGGAGTCAGGAGTCAGGAGTCAGGAGTCAGGAGTCAGGAGTCAGGAGTCAGGAGTCAGGAGTCAGGAGTCAGGAGTCAGGAGTCAGGAGTCAGGAGTCAGGAGTCAGGAGTCAGGAGTCAGGAGTCAGGAGTCAGGAGTCAGGAGTCAGGAGTCAGGAGTCAGGAGTCAGGAGTCAGGAGTCAGGAGTCAGGAGTCAGGAGTCAGGAGTCAGGAGTCAGGAGTCAGGAGTCAGGAGTCAGGAGTCAGGAGTCAGGAGTCAGGAGTCAGGAGTCAGGAGTCAGGAGTCAGGAGTCAGGAGTCAGGAGTCAGGAGTCAGGAGTCAGGAGTCAGGAGTCAGGAGTCAGGAGTCAGGAGTCAGGAGTCAGGAGTCAGGAGTCAGGAGTCAGGAGTCAGGAGTCAGGAGTCAGGAGTCAGGAGTCAGGAGTCAGGAGTCAGGAGTCAGGAGTCAGGAGTCAGGAGTCAGGAGTCAGGAGTCAGGAGTCAGGAGTCAGGAGTCAGGAGTCAGGAGTCAGGAGTCAGGAGTCAGGAGTCAGGAGTCAGGAGTCAGGAGTCAGGAGTCAGGAGTCAGGAGTCAGGAGTCAGGAGTCAGGAGTCAGGAGTCAGGAGTCAGGAGTCAGGAGTCAGGAGTCAGGAGTCAGGAGTCAGGAGTCAGGAGTCAGGAGTCAGGAGTCAGGAGTCAGGAGTCAGGAGTCAGGAGTCAGGAGTCAGGAGTCAGGAGTCAGGAGTCAGGAGTCAGGAGTCAGGAGTCAGGAGTCAGGAGTCAGGAGTCAGGAGTCAGGAGTCAGGAGTCAGGAGTCAGGAGTCAGGAGTCAGGAGTCAGGAGTCAGGAGTCAGGAGTCAGGAGTCAGGAGTCAGGAGTCAGGAGTCAGGAGTCAGGAGTCAGGAGTCAGGAGTCAGGAGTCAGGAGTCAGGAGTCAGGAGTCAGGAGTCAGGAGTCAGGAGTCAGGAGTCAGGAGTCAGGAGTCAGGAGTCAGGAGTCAGGAGTCAGGAGTCAGGAGTCAGGAGTCAGGAGTCAGGAGTCAGGAGTCAGGAGTCAGGAGTCAGGAGTCAGGAGTCAGGAGTCAGGAGTCAGGAGTCAGGAGTCAGGAGTCAGGAGTCAGGAGTCAGGAGTCAGGAGTCAGGAGTCAGGAGTCAGGAGTCAGGAGTCAGGAGTCAGGAGTCAGGAGTCAGGAGTCAGGAGTCAGGAGTCAGGAGTCAGGAGTCAGGAGTCAGGAGTCAGGAGTCAGGAGTCAGGAGTCAGGAGTCAGGAGTCAGGAGTCAGGAGTCAGGAGTCAGGAGTCAGGAGTCAGGAGTCAGGAGTCAGGAGTCAGGAGTCAGGAGTCAGGAGTCAGGAGTCAGGAGTCAGGAGTCAGGAGTCAGGAGTCAGGAGTCAGGAGTCAGGAGTCAGGAGTCAGGAGTCAGGAGTCAGGAGTCAGGAGTCAGGAGTCAGGAGTCAGGAGTCAGGAGTCAGGAGTCAGGAGTCAGGAGTCAGGAGTCAGGAGTCAGGAGTCAGGAGTCAGGAGTCAGGAGTCAGGAGTCAGGAGTCAGGAGTCAGGAGTCAGGAGTCAGGAGTCAGGAGTCAGGAGTCAGGAGTCAGGAGTCAGGAGTCAGGAGTCAGGAGTCAGGAGTCAGGAGTCAGGAGTCAGGAGTCAGGAGTCAGGAGTCAGGAGTCAGGAGTCAGGAGTCAGGAGTCAGGAGTCAGGAGTCAGGAGTCAGGAGTCAGGAGTCAGGAGTCAGGAGTCAGGAGTCAGGAGTCAGGAGTCAGGAGTCAGGAGTCAGGAGTCAGGAGTCAGGAGTCAGGAGTCAGGAGTCAGGAGTCAGGAGTCAGGAGTCAGGAGTCAGGAGTCAGGAGTCAGGAGTCAGGAGTCAGGAGTCAGGAGTCAGGAGTCAGGAGTCAGGAGTCAGGAGTCAGGAGTCAGGAGTCAGGAGTCAGGAGTCAGGAGTCAGGAGTCAGGAGTCAGGAGTCAGGAGTCAGGAGTCAGGAGTCAGGAGTCAGGAGTCAGGAGTCAGGAGTCAGGAGTCAGGAGTCAGGAGTCAGGAGTCAGGAGTCAGGAGTCAGGAGTCAGGAGTCAGGAGTCAGGAGTCAGGAGTCAGGAGTCAGGAGTCAGGAGTCAGGAGTCAGGAGTCAGGAGTCAGGAGTCAGGAGTCAGGAGTCAGGAGTCAGGAGTCAGGAGTCAGGAGTCAGGAGTCAGGAGTCAGGAGTCAGGAGTCAGGAGTCAGGAGTCAGGAGTCAGGAGTCAGGAGTCAGGAGTCAGGAGTCAGGAGTCAGGAGTCAGGAGTCAGGAGTCAGGAGTCAGGAGTCAGGAGTCAGGAGTCAGGAGTCAGGAGTCAGGAGTCAGGAGTCAGGAGTCAGGAGTCAGGAGTCAGGAGTCAGGAGTCAGGAGTCAGGAGTCAGGAGTCAGGAGTCAGGAGTCAGGAGTCAGGAGTCAGGAGTCAGGAGTCAGGAGTCAGGAGTCAGGAGTCAGGAGTCAGGAGTCAGGAGTCAGGAGTCAGGAGTCAGGAGTCAGGAGTCAGGAGTCAGGAGTCAGGAGTCAGGAGTCAGGAGTCAGGAGTCAGGAGTCAGGAGTCAGGAGTCAGGAGTCAGGAGTCAGGAGTCAGGAGTCAGGAGTCAGGAGTCAGGAGTCAGGAGTCAGGAGTCAGGAGTCAGGAGTCAGGAGTCAGGAGTCAGGAGTCAGGAGTCAGGAGTCAGGAGTCAGGAGTCAGGAGTCAGGAGTCAGGAGTCAGGAGTCAGGAGTCAGGAGTCAGGAGTCAGGAGTCAGGAGTCAGGAGTCAGGAGTCAGGAGTCAGGAGTCAGGAGTCAGGAGTCAGGAGTCAGGAGTCAGGAGTCAGGAGTCAGGAGTCAGGAGTCAGGAGTCAGGAGTCAGGAGTCAGGAGTCAGGAGTCAGGAGTCAGGAGTCAGGAGTCAGGAGTCAGGAGTCAGGAGTCAGGAGTCAGGAGTCAGGAGTCAGGAGTCAGGAGTCAGGAGTCAGGAGTCAGGAGTCAGGAGTCAGGAGTCAGGAGTCAGGAGTCAGGAGTCAGGAGTCAGGAGTCAGGAGTCAGGAGTCAGGAGTCAGGAGTCAGGAGTCAGGAGTCAGGAGTCAGGAGTCAGGAGTCAGGAGTCAGGAGTCAGGAGTCAGGAGTCAGGAGTCAGGAGTCAGGAGTCAGGAGTCAGGAGTCAGGAGTCAGGAGTCAGGAGTCAGGAGTCAGGAGTCAGGAGTCAGGAGTCAGGAGTCAGGAGTCAGGAGTCAGGAGTCAGGAGTCAGGAGTCAGGAGTCAGGAGTCAGGAGTCAGGAGTCAGGAGTCAGGAGTCAGGAGTCAGGAGTCAGGAGTCAGGAGTCAGGAGTCAGGAGTCAGGAGTCAGGAGTCAGGAGTCAGGAGTCAGGAGTCAGGAGTCAGGAGTCAGGAGTCAGGAGTCAGGAGTCAGGAGTCAGGAGTCAGGAGTCAGGAGTCAGGAGTCAGGAGTCAGGAGTCAGGAGTCAGGAGTCAGGAGTCAGGAGTCAGGAGTCAGGAGTCAGGAGTCAGGAGTCAGGAGTCAGGAGTCAGGAGTCAGGAGTCAGGAGTCAGGAGTCAGGAGTCAGGAGTCAGGAGTCAGGAGTCAGGAGTCAGGAGTCAGGAGTCAGGAGTCAGGAGTCAGGAGTCAGGAGTCAGGAGTCAGGAGTCAGGAGTCAGGAGTCAGGAGTCAGGAGTCAGGAGTCAGGAGTCAGGAGTCAGGAGTCAGGAGTCAGGAGTCAGGAGTCAGGAGTCAGGAGTCAGGAGTCAGGAGTCAGGAGTCAGGAGTCAGGAGTCAGGAGTCAGGAGTCAGGAGTCAGGAGTCAGGAGTCAGGAGTCAGGAGTCAGGAGTCAGGAGTCAGGAGTCAGGAGTCAGGAGTCAGGAGTCAGGAGTCAGGAGTCAGGAGTCAGGAGTCAGGAGTCAGGAGTCAGGAGTCAGGAGTCAGGAGTCAGGAGTCAGGAGTCAGGAGTCAGGAGTCAGGAGTCAGGAGTCAGGAGTCAGGAGTCAGGAGTCAGGAGTCAGGAGTCAGGAGTCAGGAGTCAGGAGTCAGGAGTCAGGAGTCAGGAGTCAGGAGTCAGGAGTCAGGAGTCAGGAGTCAGGAGTCAGGAGTCAGGAGTCAGGAGTCAGGAGTCAGGAGTCAGGAGTCAGGAGTCAGGAGTCAGGAGTCAGGAGTCAGGAGTCAGGAGTCAGGAGTCAGGAGTCAGGAGTCAGGAGTCAGGAGTCAGGAGTCAGGAGTCAGGAGTCAGGAGTCAGGAGTCAGGAGTCAGGAGTCAGGAGTCAGGAGTCAGGAGTCAGGAGTCAGGAGTCAGGAGTCAGGAGTCAGGAGTCAGGAGTCAGGAGTCAGGAGTCAGGAGTCAGGAGTCAGGAGTCAGGAGTCAGGAGTCAGGAGTCAGGAGTCAGGAGTCAGGAGTCAGGAGTCAGGAGTCAGGAGTCAGGAGTCAGGAGTCAGGAGTCAGGAGTTTGGAGCTGGCACTTAGTAGTGAGTAGTGAGTAGTTTGTAATCAGTAAAGAAGTTGTTCTTTTATTGTTGGTGTGGTGGTGATTTTGGGCTGTTGATTGTCGTTTGTCGTTTGTCGTTTGTCGTTTGCCGGGCGTCGTGTGTTGTGTGTCGCGTGTCTCGTATCCTCCGTGGACCATGGTCTGAGATTTGTTTGTTGTATGTTGGTTGTTGTGTTTGCTCGCTTGGTGATGCCAAACTGGTTGACCAGCTTGTCCATAGAGTTGCTGGTTTATGCAGCCAGACCCAATCTTCACTGGCTACAAATTGCTCCCTTAATCTGGAGTGGGAGATCCAGCTGTCCTCATTTTGCAAGTCGAATCGCTGACCACTGATGAACCACCAGCGGGGTAGTTTGGATCAACAAGTGATCTCCCGGACTCAAGTCCAGCTCTGGGGGCCAGGCTCACCCGTGCAGCTCATCATGACCAAATACTGCTGCTGTCGCCGTCTCGACAGCAGGCCCCGTCCCGAGGATGGCGGGAGGTCCCCGTGGGAAATGCGACAGACGAGGTCCTTGGATCTTGGGGGTCTCATGCGGGTTCTATTGCTGGTGTCATTCCCAGTGGTTAGCGGTTAGCGATTGATTTTCCCCGATTTTGATGCACGCACTTGCAGAGGTTCCCCACATGACAGGCAGTTCCAGGTCTAGGATGTGGACAGATCGGTTCCATCGAAAAGCTCCACGACTTGGATTGGCCGTGATCCACAAACGGCTTTGCTAGCCATTCGTTACCATCTGAGTCCCTAGGATCATTTTGCTTGCTGGGGAAACTGCCAGTCATTTGGGCGAACTATCTTGATGATCCATGGTCACAGTGGTAACCAGAAGATGGAAAAATGATCACTCCATCGAAGAAGAAATAAAGTCCCGAAGCAACCAAAGCCAAAAGAACTGAACAAAAAAGAAGCACTATCAGTTGTTGCATGTGTATATATACGTGTAGATCTATATGTAAATATTTCATAATTTGTATATATATATATATAAAAACATAAATGCAGAAAACACTGTCTACATATATATATATATATGTATAAACATTGTGAATACATAAAAATGAAAGTATCCAGGTATAAGATAAGATAGATAGATTAGACGAGATGAGATGAGATTAGATCAGATTTAGATTTAGATTTAGATTTAGGCTTGGATTAGATTAGATAGATAGATAGATAGAAATAAAGAACGAAAGAAAGAAAGAAAGAAAGAAAGAAAGAAAGACAGAAAGACAGAAAGACAGAAAGACAGAAAGACAGAAAGACAGGAAGAAAGAAAGAAAGAAAGAAGGAAAGAAAGAAAGAAAGAAAGAAATAAAGAAAGATGGATAGGCCTGTGTAAAACAATATATGCATACACCATCTATACTGTGAATATTTATAGACGCAGTTGGTGGACTCACATTTTGTGAATTCGCCTCAGGTTGATAGCCGGTGATTAAATTTCATGGCCTACGCAACATGATGCTGCGTGGAACTGTAACCAACGGCACTGGAATGCAGTTCTTAACAAAGCCGTACAATGGGAAAGGATTAGATATCTCGAGGTGAATTTGGGGCACTTTCTTTTTAAACATACACATGTTCTCAGTGTTGTCATTTCAAACATGTTCGATGGCTTTTTAAATTAATGTTCTTGGTTAATTTGGGAAGTGACTATGTTCTCACTGTGTCCCCCTTTTGATTCTGACAACGACGAGCAAGTGCAAGGTCTGTCAGGGGGTGAGGGGGGAACCGCCATCAACAGGTTAGCAGACCAATTGTTTCCTATGTCCTGAACCAAAAAGACAGGTAGTGAGGACAACCGACACTGATGACCAGGGTCATTGGCTCCCATCATTTTTTGTGCGGTTTCAACTGTATCTCTGAATGGATGTACTTTTGCTGGAAAGATCCAGCAACAATTTTGCATTTTAAGTAAGAGGTTTGGCGACAATTTTCACGAGGTTCCGTGCGAGTTTTCCAACTCTTTTTTTACTCGAGATGATTCAACCAGCTTATAGTCACACCCTTTAGCTCCAGATGGATAGAGGATGGTAAAAGGGTAAAGGTCCGCTCTTCACTATGGGGATTGGAGGACCACAACCCGCGTTGGAAGCAGGTGGCAAGCCAGCGTGGTGCAGAATGTATTCCCCTGGTCATGGAGCAACTTGGGCTTTGGGGCACTGGTCGTTGCTGGTGGCAACTGTTTGCGTGATTGGTTCCAGCAGTTTTGCTGGCTGGAATGTTGGAGTCACAAATTGCAAACTGGGAATAGCTGAGTTACCAAATCTGACGCGGATTTCCTTGAGACTGGAAGAATTATCGAAATGAAATGAACAGCATTGAAAGCACCGTCCTGCTGGCTGCTAGGAGTTGTATCTCTAATATGGTTCTAGGAGTCGTATGCCTCCAACCAACTGGTTGGCTCATCTATTTTTGTTTCTCCTTCCAACAATGAGGTTCGTTTTTCTCAGATCAAGTGGACTTAAGTGGACATGGCCATGATCCTGTCGTAAAATGTGGGTCTGTTGGAGCTTCCCCAGCAGCCGCCCAGGCCAAGAAGTGGATTCTATTTCGATCCTGTGGTGGTCTTGGACTTCCAATCGTCCGGGAGCAAAGTGGGGCCGATGCTGCTGGTGGGACAACCCGTGTGGGGTTTCTGATGCCATCAATCTCCCAGGACCAATAGCAGTATTGGATCTACCCCTATTGTTTGGAATTTATCTTGGTTATCAACCCCTATCATCAGCCATTGTTAGACCGTATCACTATGCGCGATAAACAACCATTCTAACCCTGCTTAGCCAATGATTAGCCAATGACTAGCCATGATTCCCCATGACTAGCCATTGATAGGTCTTGGAAAAACAAGGCAATGATAGCTGGTGGGATCGGATGCTCAACCGATCAGCCTCCTGGAGTTACGGTCTGATCAGCCAGATTTTTACCAGTGCGGATCGATGCTTTGGATTCAGTGTGGATCATTTTGCATTAGAAGAATTCCCGAATTTTGGCAAAATCTTCTGAAAGAATTCTGGAACTTGATAGCAAAATGCAGTCCCAACTGAAAAGCAAAGATTTTGCCAAGTGATAAGGCACATCAGGGTGACGTCTACCCTGGGACTTTCCGCAACCTCGGTGCCCCAGTCGTTGCACACAGGAATCACAACCTAGCAGGGAAGCTGCTTGTCTTGTGGTATGCCAGCAAACAACGTGGTTGTCCGAACGCAATTGACAAACTTACGCATGGCGTTGGGACATCCCTGGCGGTAACAATTGTGACAAACACAGCGACAACAAAGCAGCAACAACAACACAGTAATTCAGCAGCGAAGCAACGTAGAGGTAGCAACAGCGACATCACATACAAGTGCAAGGCGGATTTGGTGGCGCTGCCTGGTGGGTGTTTTCGGGCAAAGATCACCCCAGCCACTTTCAGATTCCACCCTAAAGCCGATGAGGTCCGATGTTGGTGTTCTGGAAAGCTGAGGCTCTATCCATCCATCATCATTGCCTACAACTTGTGCTTCTCCACTTGCGTGAAAGCCTTAAATCGAGGGAATTGTGAGTGAAGAAATCTCCCTGGTTCTGAAATGAAGTGGACATAGAAATTTATTGTTGACCTGCAAATCAGTTTGTTTTCCGCCATGTCTCTCTTTTTTGGAAGATAGACTCGACGCACCATTTCTGACCCATCAAGTGGGCACGGATCAGCCTTACCCTGTGCAATGTTACCCCATTGGAAGTACCAGTCGTTTGTTTTACCTGAGGGTACTGTAACAGAAAACGAAAACTGCACTACTAGCTGGATATCAATAAACGCTGTCGACATTTGCTACTGACTTTAGGCAGTATGGCAGTATGGACCATCAGTGCTGGTTGTCGGATGGGCTTTTGCGACCTCATTTTTCATGGTCCATGGGCATCTCAGTCCAAACATTGGTCAACAAGTCGCGAGTATTCAAAGTCGCCAAGCAGACCGGAGAAATTTCTTTTTCTCGAGTCAATTGTTTTGCTTATTGATCATTGTATCCTACCAGGAGTCGAGACATTGGTACCGAGGTGGGACGATTGCAGGAACATTTGCAGGGGGCTTCTGCCAAGCTCGGTGTACTGGAGGTGCCATGGCTGCCAAGTGGTGGGTGGGTTGTCAAGGCCATGGGCGTAAGATCCTAAACACGCGATTGCTGATCTCACCTTGTCAACAGCAAACATGGTGGCTCTCTGGCAGACTATTGATGTGTCTTTTGAAAGCTTGTGGCTGATGATGTTTAGATAGGTGGCTTCATTATGCGTGTGTATATGATATGTATATACATATCAAAAATACATACATTTGATATATATATATGTATATATATATATGCACTGTCTGTGTGTATACAAAAATATTATATATATATATTATAATTTAGATTTATTGGTTTCGACCCATTTTTCTACAGCCGTATCTTTCTGCTGAGTTGGGATGGTGAAGCGTTTGCGCACAGGCTTTTCCACAGCCCGAGTGCAGGCCGCGTCATGCGCTTCCAACGTGGGGTGCTTCGATGGTTGCGCTTCCCAGTGGCGAAAAGTGTTGGTGATTAATTTGTTTGTTAGTATAGTGATAGATAGTGGAAGTGTATAGGCTATTATTAATGGCTATTATTCGGTTTCATTATGAGAATCTACTCGTAACCGGCATTGCACTACTTGATCTAGAGAACCCCTGCTGCTGTTGTTGTTCAATGACCTGAATGGAGTCCCTACATGTCCCTACTATATATCATGGGATGGAGGGCAGCAGCCTTTGAGCAGCAGCCTAAGTGAAAAATTGAAAATCCAAGTCACTGGTAGATGTTTCTTTGCTTCCCTGCGGGAAGACCATGAGCAAAGTCATGGCCTTGGGCTTTATGCGGGTGTATCCATGGATGCATGGCCATTTTCCTCCGAACAAAACACCACCAATATCTTGGGGTATACCATGGTTATGGACACTCAGACCAGTGTTTTGAGGAATTCGCGATGTTTTTGCCACTGTAAATTGTTGTAGCCATGATTGTGTGTGTATATATATATATATACACATACATGTTTCGAGTATGTCAGCTTAGTTGTACATGTACATACGCTATATATACATATACATCACTATGGATCCCAGTTTTGTTTGTTTAAGTTAACTTTTCTTAGTCTTTGTCAGCTATATCCCCACAGGTTGGAGGAATCAACGTCAGCTTCGACTGCACATGACAGGCCTGAGGACTTGTCAGTGATGCCCAATGAGGCAGTGCCGAGATTTGAGAATCCAGGGATCCAGTAAGGGCAGAATGGTGGAAATAGAGAACTGCTTAATTAACCAGAACAGGGATTATATGCACACGACTCTTCATGCACAGGGTTTCTGAATCACAATTGTCTGCAGATCTAGCTTACTGCTGGGGTATATCCCTTAATGTCATAAAGATCCTGATGAACAACGATAAACAGATGTATATAAACCATTCCAGCTGATGCCCAGATCTCCTCACCGAACCCTTGGGATACATTTAAGTAGCATTTGTCCCCCTCACCAAGCAGAGTGGTAACTTACACATCAACCCGCACATATCCCATGTAATCTCGCAATGCTAAGGTTGATATGCATTCGACAGGAACATCATCTAGATAGTATTGTATCATTCCTTTTGCAACCAGCGACAATGAAGATGGAGAACTTGTATTCGTGATATGGGCAGTAGACATGGGGGTGCAATCAAGCGAAGAATGTAGATGATGTAGCATCGCACATTTGCACGTGCTCCAGCAAAATATTGAGACATACACCCGCGTATGCACATGCGTGAAGACAGTACAATGCACTACGTTTGCAAGTTTGTTTTCATTTGCATTTGCTTTTCCACATGCATATAGACACGTTTGCATGTGTATTTCCTTGCCACTTTCAGAGCGTAACTAACCCTAGGCGGCAGAGTTTTATCTGCAACATGTGAGGAACAGCACGAGCATTTTACAGAGTATGAACCGTCACAATCAAATTGTAATGCAGATGCCACAAGCACTCACCCTATGAAAGCCAAACAACTAACAAATTTAGTCATGAACAAATGTGGCATCCTCACAGAACAGTTGAAATGCTACTGCTGCCTTTGCTCCTTTTTTGGTACTTCATGGCGTTCTATGTATTTATATATGTATATAGAGATATATACTCATGTATACACCTGTATACATTCATGTATATATATATATACGCACACGCACATACATATGTATGGGTGATTTTGTCATTTGCAAGGCCCTTTCTTGAGATATCGGCCCACCACTAGAGCTCAGACCACTAGTATCATCTCTGCCGATTCGCAGGCGATCTTCCTGAAACGGTCCAAGAAGCCCGGAATTCTGCCGCGGATGTTGTACGAAATCCTGCAGTGGGGATCCCAGCGTTTCGAGAACCGCCGTGACAAACGAGCTGATTGTGGACAGGCCAATTGTGAGCCAGAGCCATTTGTAGCTCAATGGTCTCTCGAAGCAAACGCACAAACACGCGCATGCATATATACATATATAATTATATATATATACACATACACAATACATACCAATGAATACACATGAATTTAGTTACTATGACAATGATGGTGAGGTTAATGATAGTGATGGTGATTGTGGTGGTGATTGTGGTGATGATGATGGTGATGATGATGGTGATGATGATGATGATCATTCTCATCTTGACGTTAATGACTGAACTGTTGTGGCCCTCAGGGCAACATAATGATTCATAAACAACAATGAGTATTTCTGCTTTTTAGCTTGGTACCCAAGATTGACCCACGAATACCCGGCATTTCACTGACTTTCAACATGTGCCAGACTGATAAAGTCGACTGCTCACCATTTGCTCCATAAGACCTGAAAAAGGATTGGATATCCCCGGGATTGCACACAAAATGCTGCTGACCCCCCCAAAAAAGCTAAACTCCACGTACTTTCCCAATACTGAACACGACCATGTTAGGATGGCAGGGCATCCCTGTTTGTGCAGCCAGCTGCTTAGCACTTGCTGTTGTATCGGCAGAAATGGATTGCTAAGTTGTGCAAACATACTCTTAAGCCTAAGTGCACTTAGTAATGGCATAGTGTATGATATGCACTTTAAGTTGTGTAGTCAAGACTATCTACACTTGGCAATGTTACTGCCAAGTCAGATGTTCTGCAGTGGGAGTTAAGAGCTCAAATTCCTCTGGAAGTATATGTGCTGTCTTTTTTTTTCCAAGCACTGAACCCTAAACTTAAAAACCACAACCATTGGCCCAAACCTTGAACCCGGAACCTGAAACTCCAAATTCCAAAAAGATATGCGAATAGCCAGTGTGGTTGTATCTTCCGGAACTCAAGGTGTACAGTATTTCCTGATGAACATCAACTAATATCAACTATGGCTGGGTTCAAGAACAGTTGTTCACCTATACATATGTATAAATAAATAACTAGATACATATATATATATATATACACATATAGATGCTGTGCTGTTACATGCTGGTATACATCGAGTATTCAATTTGCAGATCTATATAAGACATTTTTAGATCCAATGCTTGGGATCTTGAGAACCTTTTGGTTTTGAACAATTGTAAACTGTCAGTGCTGTGACGCTGGCTGCTTAGGAATGCTGTTCATGATCTCTCAACGATTTCATAGACACAATGACAGGCAAACCTCTACCCCCTTCGTGTTGCCATCGTCACAATCAACATCATCACCATCATCGTCATCATCATCACCACCATGATTGGCAAAGTCTCTATGTACTATTACCATGGGTTACTACATCATGTAAAACTCCATAGCTGGTTTGCATCATTGTGCTCAGTGGGAGGACCCGCATCATGGTGAAGAAAGCATTGAAAGAGCTACAGAAGAGTGGTGCTGGCACCCCATCTTCGGAGGTGCAGGGGCCGGGTGGTTGTGGTTGTTATGGTCGTTGTGGTGGTTGTCGTTGGTTGTTTGATCCCCATCACTGCTGGGGATAAACAGTGCGAGCTGAAACTCTTCAGATCAGCTGTCAGGCCCGTGCCAGATTATTGGATGCCAGACAATTCGGGCTGAAGATGATTGCCAATGTGACTTGGAACAGCAACGGAGAACGCCATGATTCTTCTTGTTCATGTTCTTGTTGTTCTTGTTCTTGTTCTTGTTCTTGTTGTTGTTGTTGTTGTTGTTGTTCGGAGATGGTTGTAATTTTTTTTGCAAATCATGATGCACTGGGGTGCCTCAAAAATTAGCTATTTCCTTTATTAACTGGTGTGCTTAAGCATTTTGTGCCTGTCTTCAGAGATCCTTTTCTGTACCAATCCACAAGGTTAATAAATTAGATTGCAGGTGTTGGAGAATCTGGAAAACTGATGTTTGACTGAAAACCCTTGTGCACCTTGCATATTTTTCTTCTGAAGGTGACATATGGCTACACTGGAGCCTCCTTCAGTGGCAGGCATGATGTGTGTGACATGGTGGATGCGGCTTTTGTCTGCAAGTGCTTGAATTTGTTGGTCTCGGCTGCAAACGACTTTTCGGCGCCTCGGTCATGGTGCAAGCGCTTCATCAAATTTGCTCGAAGAAGCTCCAGACAACGAAGAAAATCATAGTACAGTAAATGATGCTTTAAGTGATGCAGAATGAGGGTTCATAGCAGGAACTCAAAAAGTTGAATTTATTTCGCACTTGTCCAGTGATTCCCAGGCAGACAGGGAAGCTCATGAAGCTCATGATATGGGTTTTTATGTTGCCCGAAGCAGAAGGGCCTTGCCAGGATGCCATGTGTCGACTTGGCAGATGCCATTGTGCAGACTGCCAGGCAGCGATCGCTACGCACAAAAGGGTGGAAAACCGGGTTCCCTCAGCAATTTGTGTAGCTTGTGGAGTCAAATAAGGGCAGAAAATTAGGATGTGAAGGATTGCATTCGGACAATTTTTGTTGAATTAGTCGGGGAATCTGCCGCACGAAATGACGTAAAAGATTGTACCTGGAAGTGATCCGTGGGAGGATGATCTCATGTAGAACCAGCTTTCGGAACCAAACTTTCTCTTAAACACCTGCAGGTTTTGGACACTTCTCCTAACATCAGCGTGGATGGGGCTGGGTCTTGGGCCAGGTAGCTGGGGAAACCTGGCTCCCTGGATGGAGCCAGGAACCGAATTCTTGCCTGCTGCGATGATCAAGCACCGAAGTTGGAGGGAAAAATCGCATGTTTCGGCCAAGTGAGTTCACGACAACTTTCGTTTTGTAGTTTTGATATGTCAACAAAGTTGTTGTGAAAACAAACAGTATCATTTGAACAAACTGACAACTTATCATTTGGAAAAAATGTTTGTTCACATGATTTGTATCAACTTATCATTTGAAGAAACAACATACAATGAAGGTGTAGTTTTGGCTCCCGATGACCCAGTTTGTTGATAAGTATAATCAACCATCAAAAATGGTCAGCCATGACCAAGGGTTGTTGATGAAGCAGTAGTCTCTTAACAGTTAGCCAATGTTTGGTTACAGTAATGGTTGGTGTTGGTTGAAGGTTGGTGCATGACTAGTAAATACTTGGCCGATGGTGCTCAATCGTTCGTTGCTGGCCGGTTGCTGGTCGATTGCTGGTTGCTTCGTCAAGGGCCTCAAGGGTTGGTTCATGGTCTAGGCACGGCTCTGCGACCTCAGGCGGACCTTGGAACGAGCCGTGCGCTGGGTGGAGCGAGAAATTCCGGGTGCAGAGGCCTGGCAACTGTGGTTCATCAGCAGTTCCGCTGTCAGCTAGCTATTTGAGGTTCCTCGTTTGAGATGGCTTTTTTTGCTGGTGGCTGTGAATGGAGCTGTTTGGGGTTATAATTTTGCTGCTTGGAGGGGTTCATGATACTGATGACAGTCTGCCGACTCGACGCTGTAGAATACGATTGCTTTCATCATCAGACTTGGCAGTCACCATACCTCTGTGACACTGGGCAGATGGGCATGGGGCCAAAAATTGCTGGTGATTATAGTAACACGTGGAGGTCACGAAGATATAAAATCCCGCGTTGATTCACATGTATATGAATATAGCTCAAGTCCCTTTTTCTACCTCCCTCTCAGTCCAAATATCATATGATATACACGTACACACCAGCATATACATGAATGTACAGAACTCTTCATACATACGTACGATATATCAACGTTGTACAAGCCTCTGATCGCTGACAAGAATCAACCTCTATATGCACATCAATCCAATGTGGGCATCTATTCTCAAATGCCAATAACAAATCATGAAAGGGCATCGTCAGTTTTTGAAGCCCAAAACACTTGCAAGCGGGCAGCCTTTTGAATAATGTGTACATCTTCAATACTCATCAGCTGCTGGGCTGACAATAGCCGCAATAACCCACAATAACCACAATACTCCTCGCATGGGGTGCTTTGCATGTACATGCCTGTGCAGATAGAAGTACTGTGGAAGAGCATGACAGGATCGCTGGGTGTTGTCAAACATGATGCAGATATCTCAGTTCAGCGAATGTTTTGGCCATTGGCCCTCAACTGTTCGACCCCCTTTGGTAGACATGGGCAGGTTGCGGCAGGTTCCTGTTGTGTCCCATTACAATCTGAATGCACGATTTCTCCGACTATGAGGGCATCACATGCATAAGCGTTGACATCTGTCATATGCTTTGAGATGTTTGGCCCTGCCGTTGACACGTTGTGGCAAGCAGGTGATTGAACACTCTCCCGAAGACTTTCTTGTAGGCCAAACGCTCGCATCGACAAGCATAATAATGTCCCGTTACATAACAACAGTTATGTATGTATATTACATATGCACATGTGATCTCATATGCACATATGCATGTATGCGGGATATGTTTACCGACAAATTATTCTACAGCTAAAATGTATAGTTAGACCCCTTGAACACATTCTTGCCATGGGCTGATTTGGTTGCATGCCAGTGGTTCTAGCAGTGCCTTTCAGAATTGGCCACTATATAGTTATTCTGCTGGATGAATGGTTGCTTTGAAAGACAGTGCGTTCTGCCTTGATTATTCATGCCTTGGCTATACAGGGCTATATTGTTCAGCACAAGAATGGGTCTTCCCAGTTATGCCGCCATGAAGCTATGGCATGACCTTAAAGGAAGACTCGATCGTCAGGTGCTCTATGGGGACACGGATTCCATGTTCGTTCGCTTGCCGGGGCGCTCCAAGGAGTGTTTCTGGGACGTGCACAGAAAGAAGTGTTGGTGTTGCTATTCGGCAAGCTGGGTCATAATCAAACCCAAATGGATGCTTTGTCATGTGAACAACCAGTGGTGAAGGGCACTGACCCGCAGTTAGTATGTGTTTTGGTTCTTCTTGTTGTGGTTGGTTGTAGTCCCAGCGGTGGTCCAGTGGATGTGATCGTGATGGTGGTTGTGATTCGTCGTTTGTTCGCGTGTGCATTGCCTTTAGCTGTCGGTGATGTTATCCTTGGTTGCTCTCAGTATGGTTGCTGTTGTTGTTGTTGTTGTTGTTGTTGTTGTTGTTGTTGTTGGTTCTTTGTTTATTGCACGTTTGTTAATTCGTCTTTTAAAGTTATTTGACGTTGTCCGTCGCTGCTTACTGCTGATTGTTGTTGAAAGTTGCCTGTTGTTGTTCTCGTTTGTTGTTCAACGTTGCTCAACCTTCTTTGGTGTTTGTTATCTAGCGTTTGTTGTTGCGTTTGTCCATTCGTGGTACCTTGCTGTGTTGTGTTTGATGTAGTTGTCTGTTTTGTCATTGAGTCAGACAGGGAGACATGCCAGCTGCTTTGTCATTGCGAGTGCTGCTCAAACATTCCACCTTTGCTGGGTGCCATCCAGCTCGGATACCACCGTTTGTCCAAGAAACTTCACCAGCTGGTCATTGAGAACGGGATGTTCTTGGTATGGAGTCCGAAACATCATTTGCCAGCTGTCTCGTCAATTACACACTGCCAATGTTGCTGATATTTATCAGTGAGACCGTCCAGTTTTGACTCGATGGCTCTTTTCAGTTGTTCGTCGTCCTTCTGGGTGGCTTCATCTCTGTTCCATCCCGGAATGCTGAGTAAGCATGATTCATTACAATGAAATACAATGAACCATGATCATCTATGATTGGCCACTACCAACCGTTCTTACATTTGACAACCATTCAAAGCTGATATAAGCATTTTGATCCATTCCCAACTATGACTGGCCATAAGTCCCACCTACCGAACGAAAAACACCACATTGTTCTGGGGATGGTGCCGAAAACTAGCTAGCATGGCTCAAGCGACCCAACTGGCCCTTTTTTGTTATGACTGTCATTGGCCAGCTTTCACCGTAGAACTCGTTAGCAATCCTTCACCATCAATCATTCAGTGGACCCTTGCTAACAATCATTGAACACCATAAAAGATTGATTGAGTACTTGTCCGCCATCGCTAATCCGATTAGCGATTCTCACCCATTCTTACGCATTAGCCACCATCTGGTGGTGAATTGTGCTATTCTTGCTGGTTGATACTGATGGTTGACATTGATGGTGGATATTCGCTAAATGAGCCACTATCGTTAGCCACTATGAACCATCAATGTCAACCGCTATGAACCGCCACAGCGGCTAAATCAGCCACTCTCAACACCTATTATTAGCATTTATTCTTTCATTAGCCCCTCAGAAGGATTCTTAGCCAGCATTTGGTGTCTCAACCGACCAGAGAGGAGCAAGCCTTTGAAGTCGGTGCAAAGATCGCTGCGCAGGAGCGGTGGACGTGCCCATGGGGAATGCTTAGCATTGGGAGATCTATGTAACAAGAAACCATGATGGTTGATGCTGGTTGGTGGTGGATGGTTCATCAGGGTTCATGATGGTTGAGAAGGGTTGCGAATGATGAATAATTGTAGAAGCATGTTTGTACCCCGAAATTCATTTTTGCCGCAAATGGCTTTTGATAAAGCAATTCAGCTACTAGGCTGGTGTATTGGAAAATGGATCTATACCATTAAATTGCTGATATCTGTTGGTGATTGACAAGCTGGTTACCTGGCTGCGATCCCAGGTTTTCGTTTCCCACATGGGGCAGAAGACCAGTCTCGTTAGTCATCCCGTTGCGGAACTCGAACTGTTCGTCGGAAGGTTCACATGGATCATATAACAGAATGGATGCATTACAGACAGTATGTAGTCATATGCAGTCTATGATATGGCGTTGGGGTCAAGGGCCTCCGTAGTGGCTATGAAGCGATCCTGTAGCTTCTAGTCAAGCTGTTGGGATGTCTGTCCATTGACTGGGGACTGTTGGTGACAAGCCATACTCGAATATATCGAATATGAACCTCACAGAACCAACTCAAAAGTTGCATGTAAGTCATGTAAGTTCTGTTTGGCAAATTACTCTGGTGATCACCACGGCATCATCCATCTGCATCGGATCTATGGTGCCCAAGTCACGTGTCAACGGCTTGCACTGCTGCTACCATTGCGTCACGTTGAGGTGACGAAACAAAACCCGCGACCCGTGGAGCTGCAGATGGACAAAGTGTATTGGTCTCTTGGCAGGTACTTGGATGTGGCCTGGGGTTCCCTGGGATACCATGACAAATAGCCTTACAAGGCAGGGCTATAACTCTGTAGCCATGGCTAGTGACCGGTTAAGTGGGGATGCACATCCAAGTAGGCTGCTTCAATGGAGTTTTGTCCTTGGTGCTGCCTAGGATTCACCTACATTCTTCATGAACCATGGTTGGTATGTTGGATGAAGGCTTCCTGACAGTTCTATGACCGTCCCTGCGATGTTGGTGACTGTAGATGACCATATGTTTTTACATTATTCACAATTACTGGCCATGAATCTTGGCTGCCAACGGACCGATATTGGGCATCAGAAGTTTTCATCGATCATCTGCTAAGCTTCATGAACTATTGACCGGTTGGCTTTGAGAACCAGAGCCCAGAGCAAGCGATTGATATTCGATGACTCACGCTTAAACATCCATTGCTGGCTAGCCAGCACCATGAATTTCCCCTACTATTGAGAATCCATTGGTTTCTTGCCATCCTAGCTGTTGATGGTTGCTGAACATGGACAACAATCATGAACCACTGGCCAATCTTAGCTACCACCAACCATTGCCAAGCACGGACCATTCTCTTCCGTTGGTGTCGCTTATTTGTTGATGAAAGCCAAAGCCAGCCATTGCCCCGTCGGCGGCTGCCAGCCGCATTTGTAGATCACGCATCTACGATCCATTTCTGGCGGATTTTCTCCCCCCAAATGTTTTTAAATGATTTCTATGGGGTGAGATTTTGCAATGTGCATTTCTGAATGATTTCTATGGGATGAGATTTTTATGGATCTACGGTACCAATTTCTTGGAACCAGAAATGGGGGCCCGTGCACCACTCCGCTGAGGCCTTGCTGCTTGGTCTCCAAGAAACGTCGGGAGCCCATGGCGATGGATTCCGTGTCGGATCTCCCGCCCGGTACCGCACTCAGGTTATGTGGGCCACGCTTGGTCATCGCCCAGCGATGTGCGGCGGCACGGAATGGGCCCAAATGAGCAGGGTCAAAGACAACCTCAATGGTTGTGGTTGTGGTTGTGGTTGTGGTTGTGGTTGTGGTTGTGGTTGTGGTTGTGGTTGTGGTTGTTGTTGTTGTTGTTGTTGTTGTTGTTGTTGTTGTTGTTGTTGTTGCTTTTTCTATTTCTGTAGGTTCTGTCGTTGTTCTTGTGAATTGAGGATTGGCAGATTACAACTACCACTTCTACCAGTCGTAAATTCGGCTGGTCTTTTTTTTTTAACTAGCGAAGCCCTAGAGTTTAAGCTGTGTACCTCTCCTCTGCCTGACAAGGTTTGGTGGGTCCAAGTCCAAGCTTCAAGTGGGTCATGGAAAAATGAACAAGAGATGCACCATTGCTTGATGAATATGCTGGGACTTGACGCGCCAGGGTATCCGTGAATCCCTGTTTAACTACTAGGACTACATCACAGTTGTGGCAAGCCAGATTAGTTTCTTGCTCCCCTCAACCTGAGACAACAGCGGACCATTTGGAGTAGTTGTGCCATAAGCTACCAGGAAAATGACTGGCAAACTGAGGCTCAACTGACCAACCAATGAGCCAGCTAGCCCTTTGGAGCATTTTCATTTACCTGTCGCTGTGATATCTTGCTTTGCTAAGGTGGCTCCTGTCTTTGACGCTAAAGGAATTGAAACCATTCGTGTGGAGCCTTGGAAGGTCTTGGTTTCACATGGTTGCGGGTGTTCGGAACCAAAGAAAGCCCTCTCGTCTGGCGATGGGTGAGAATCATCCAATGGATCAACCCGTGTTGCTTGTTTGGGGGCTTCCACACAGCGAGGCACCTGACAGCAACAGCTTTGCGGAATGACCCAAATGTAGACGCGTGCTGGTAGCAAGTCAGGGCTGCCATGATGAGCCTGATTTTTGTCAGATTCCAAAAGGACCAGTCGCATATGGTTCCCAAAGGTTGCCTCAGGGTACCAATCACATGCAGGCACATGAGTGGCATGTGGTCATCTTGTGCGTGGTTTAAACAATCTGGTGGCTAGGGAGTGATGGTGCTCCGTGACAATCAAATATAGAAAGTGACCATTCAACGAATCCAACAATCCATGATTTCGGTGATGGCGACCGGTTGTATTCCTTGGTTTCAGATCTAGGTGTCAAAACCTTGGACGGTTTGTTGTGTGAACATACGCAGCCGTCAGTGTTGGGATGTGCAACTAGCCAACGTTTGTTGGATATTGGCCAATATGATATTGGGCACAGCGCCGTGTGCCCACCTGTTTGCGAGTAAATGTATTTGTAAATGTATATTCAATCACTAATATTGTGCGGAGTACTTGGTGATCTTATGAAATAAATCTTCATTTAACAATCTATTTTCATATTTAAATTGTCGGGATCTTTTGTACTTTGCATCTGGGATGTGGAGTGCAGGTCGAGATCAATGCTCTGCCACGCAGAACTTGCTGCGTGGAGCACTTGAGGCTGGGCAGGGGCCATGGCTGGTTGTTTCTTGGAGGTTTGGGCCCAACATGGGACTCATGGACCAGTTGGCCATTGATGATCCATCACCAACCACCATGAATCATCATAAACCATCCTCATCAGTCCTCATCCATCAGTAAGCACCATCAACCATGATCATTACCCACAGCAGATCGGCCTGAGCCCTCTGATGTTTAGCTGGTGACACCAAGAAAGAAGGCAGGAGCAAGGTCTCAGTGGCCATCGCTGCGCTCGCAGATCCCTGGGGGCACCGGAGCTATCTACTAATCGATCTCCCTAGCTGTTTGTCTATTATCTGAGTGCCAACATGCCATGTAAGCATAGAAACAGAACTGCGCTTGCATAAATGCAGTAAACCTGAGAGGTATCCCCACCAATGCGACCCGGACAGTTCCTTTTCGAGCCTCGGTGGATCTCTGCTTCGCCATAGGCCTTCTTTGAGTCAAAGGGTGACCTCTCAAAGTTGAAGTCGGAAACTCAGACGCGCCATTCGTTGTTGGCTTGCTCGTGATATGGGCATGAGTCATTCGTTAGTGATTCATAGTGGCCAGTAGGCGTTGATTATTGACTATCTACCGATGTTTATGACTTCAAGTTACGAAACTAGAGGGGGGAGGATGTAGCAAAGCAATTTTGGATCCTTTTTCAGCCCTGCTGCAGGCAGTTCATCCGCCAGCATGTGGATAGGCCGCGCAATTTGCAGGGCTCTTGCAGCCATGCCTAAGGAACTATGAATTCCGAAACGGGGATGACGTGCAGATAATAGATATGTGTGGTAGACAAGCCACTTTCAGGGCCCTTATTCTTTGAGTGAGTGGGTATGAGGGATCCAACCTACGAGTGTGGATGTTGGATCTTACCAAGTGCCTTAAACATTGATGGCAAGACGCTCAGATGCTTGCTATCAACACCAGTCGGAAGGGCAGAGTTTCAGCATGGGATTGAAGATTCCTTACCTTCTTTCAGGAATCACCAAAGATTTTTTTTCAAACAGGCGCACTTGGAAGCTCATCCTGTTCAAGTAAGAATGTCTCTCCTTCCAAGGTTACAGGCACACACACACATTTACATATATACATATATATATATATATATGTGTGTATAGATATAATATATTTATACATATATAAATATATATGTAATGTTTTGACAAGTAAATGTAGATATTCGTCATCTATAGGGCTGCAACCTCGCTGACGAAAATGAGCCATATGGCTGTCTCAATGCCAAAGGGTGTGAAGGGGAGGTACCAGTTGCAGAGCAATTCTGACGCGTTTGTCCGACCGTTTGGAAAAAAGATGGGATTAGAAGTTTATTGGTTGCTGATTACTTCTGTTATTGTTCTTTTGACCTGCAACAGATCTTGTGGCTCCTCGGATCTGCACAGGATCCGCGAGGGGCGCTTCACCGTGAAGGACTTCATCTTTCACCACGAGGTTCGCCCCTAACGCTGAGAAATGATACAACCTATCATCATCTACCTGTGGATTATTGTGGTCCGATATCCCTACAATAATCAAGCACTATATCAAGCACTCGTGGGACAGGGCCGGGATTTTTCGGGCAAAGAGGCCTTGGTTCTGCTGGGAGAGCAATCAAGCCACCATGGTATCAGTTTGGCTCAAGGTTCACCAGGCTGACGGAAAAGACAGCGAAGATCCCCCGTAATTTAGCCACTCTCCGGGCTCATGGCGAGCTTGGATCAAAGCTTGTCCGCGTGGGCTTTCGTTGAGATCTTCTCATTCATGCCGGTCGCCTCACATTTGTATCTGAAGGCCACGTGCAAAAACTTCAAAGGCCTCATGGAGTCGGATTGCTTTGTTCAGGGCCGGAAATCATGTGGCCTGCAGGTGTTGGTGTTGATGCTCAAGAGTGGCAAAATGATGGCCAAATTGGGCTGCAAGTTGCTCAATGCCTTTCTGCACCCTGAATCGCTCCCCGTGATGGATTCCATCCGCATAGAGTCTGAAGAGCTGGAAAAGGGGGACAGACCGTCCATGTCTTTTGAAAAACCTTATTACAGATTTCTGCAGTTGAGAGTGGGTGGAGTACAGGTCCCTGGGCAGTCAATGGGGGCGGATCTGTATGTGAATGGCTTGGATCCGGTTGAAGCTGGGCCTTTGAGAAAGGCCTGGTGGGCAGTCCGCAGTGTCATAGATGGCTTGGCCATCCCACCCGACGCTCGTATTTTGCTGATAGGGGATCGGCGTTTGGGTAGTAGAAGTGGGTACTCTGGTCTCCTGGCACTGGTTTCAACAGGAAATGACTTTGGGGTTCTGAAGTGCCACCTGGATCCAGCTTCCTTGGACTGCTGCATGGTTTGCGGGGGTGGCATCCAGAAGGAGACGGTGAAGCAGGCATTGCGTGCGTTGATCAGCGGGCGGTTGGAACGTCATGGCCGGTTCGAGGCGCGCAGGAAGCCATCTTCAAAGATAGACAGCTTCTTACAATTCATCTTCGCATTTGAGGTGGCCATTAATAAGATGCTGGACAGTGCAAGATGGAATGACCAGTGGAGCTATTTTTCTAGGGATGCTTTTGATGGCTATAGCAATCCTGATCAATTCTTTCAAGACGAAAGTAAACTCCAAAGTTATTTATCAGTGCGTGAACGGCCGGATCTTGGCCCGTGGTGCTTCGGCCAAATGGCGCCCTGAATTCCAACAAGTTTGAGACCCGAGAGCTTCCAGAAGTGCCTGGAGGATGTGTCTGGGGGCCACAAGGATTCTGCGTGACGGCAAGGGGAAAAACGGGAGACGATGACACGAAGACAGTTCTGAAGACATATGAAGACTATCCATGAATCAAATCTGTGTGTTAGTCGGGACATCTTGGTGACGAAGATATCAATTGATCAGCCTCAGCTGGGGTCGCCTAGTCACTTTCACAAAACTCGTATTGGATGATAGTCTTGTAGCTTTGTGGATGCCTTAGTTTGAGGCGCTGGTCCCCCGCCTTGCTGGGAATACGGAATATGATTGTTCACTGTTCACAGATGTCAGATGAGTATTGGTGGTAAACGACCCAACAAATGGATCATCAACGACCATTCACCACCACCAGCCATCAACCACGATCAAGCATCACTGAGCCCCTGGTTAAGCATCAACTCGCCTTCATTTAATCATTGAATTAACCACCAATCAACCGTTAGAATCAAGGCAATTATCATTCAAAAATCAAGCATTAATAACCCTATATGCGGGATGAAAAGACCTTGCATGTCCTGGACATGCTTATGTTACAATGCTGGAGCCGTGGTGCCCTCGCTATCCCCTTATGAATCTATGAATTTATTGGTTTATTGAATTAACCACTATTGCCACCAACAAACCACCATCCATCGTTCCACCCGCTGGATCCCCAGGTCAGAGCCCCCGATGAATACAAGGGACAGGGCCCTTTGGCCGCGCAGGAGCGCGGGGGGTTCCCTCGAACATCGCCAGGGGATCCGTGGTTGGACCATGGCGACTGATCGCTGGGATAGCAGGGGCAATGTGATGGGTTACAAGTTACAACGGACATCAACCAACAATATCATGGTTGTGATAATTACATGGCTGTAACGTTTGATACTGGTTGTAGCTAGAATGGTTAGAATGGTTGATAATAGATTTATGGCCAACAATAGTCCTTACAAACAGCAATAATGGTTGTGAGCAAAAATCGTGGTTAGACAGTAATGGTAATCACCAGCAATATACAGCGGTTGCAACCAACAATGGTGGTTATCATTCAACAATAATGGTTTTAACTGCAATGGTTAAGAACGTTAGGAATATCATGGTCAATAGCAAATCGACCATTTAGGCGGCCAAAATTGATCCGAAAGGAATGGGGAAACATTCGTAGTTTTGGACAACATTGACAGGCTCTCATTCATCTTGATTTGAGAAGGTACCGTCAAAAGCCTCGGCTGTCACCAGCGGTCGGTAGATAGTTGCAACCTTTGCTGCCTGGCATTGCCATTGAGCAGGCATTGCCATTGAGCATTGCACACTTATGAAGCTGCTTAGGTTATTGCGTGGGCAGGAAAAGTCCAGCAATGTTCAGCATTTTCTTGGTGTAGGTTCCTTGTAAGACATTACTTGTTTACCCGTACTGGGTGAGGGATAGCTGAACCTATAGCTATTTGTAGCTGCTTGAACTGGTTAGTGGCTTCCGGCCGTACCTGGAAATAACATCTCTGAAAGGCCGTGCGAAGAAGTGGATTGACATGGCCCTCACCCGGAGAAAGGCGCTGCTGTGGAACGAAGCTTGGGGATGCCTTGCGGGTCGGTTGAGTCAAGTCACCAAATGGGGAGGGACACTGCATCCCCTGGATGGTTGCTGTCGTCAATATTTACCAATCCCATTAGAATGGATGACGAATCGGAACACCCCTGCAGAAACCATCCAATTTCGACACCAAGCAGGCCATGAGAAAGTGTTCCCAAGCATATTCCAAGTATTTTTGGTTACTGCAAGTGTTCCCAAGCCTGTTCCAAGTCGTGAACAGCTTCGCTATGAGTTTTGACAGCGTGGAGCCAAGGCCTTGGAGCAGTCTTCAAAATATCCATTGCTCGACATGGCTTTTTTCCATGGTGTGCACACCCAAAATGGATGGTTTGCCCTGTGATCATTGATGGTTGAGGACCCTTGGATTAGATGAGCTGGACAATTAGCCATGGGTTTTACCGTTATACCATGGGACCTGTTCACCAAGCAGTAAAAGCAGAGGCTACTGCATTTCCCCCTTGGGGCCATAGGCCCACCCAGGTAGACGTCCCGACAGCACCTATACCGTAGGTCCGCCGTAGGTGTTTGGGGTCTTCTTCTACCTTGTCATGCTATCCGTGATCACTACGTGATCAGCATGAGGACAACGCGACTATTTGAAGTAGTTATCTTTTGCTTTGACACTGGGCCATGGTGGGATGTACCTTTTTAGAATCACTATTCGCGATAGACTCACTCACTGGGCCTCCTTGCGGACTACTTGCAGTTAGTACCAGCGCTTGAAAGGAATCTGAAGTTGAAGAAACTTCAGGACAACAGCAAGATCAGCTGCATAAGTTTGGTCTTGGTGTCCCCAGGGTATTTTGATAGGCCGATAGGCCCCCAATGGTGCTGCTAGGATCCAATCTGTGAAACCCTTCCATGCCTTAGCTGCTCCAGGTTTTCCTTTGTAGTGGCCCAAGGCTGGTGGTCCTGTGTCGTTTGGACATGTTGGCACCGTTTGGAAACGCAGCTGAGGTTGGTGTGGAGATTCTGTCCGTCATGTTCATCCATAACAGCTTCGGGTATAGTGTGTCATGTTGATGCATAGATATACATAGCACTTGTGCAGAATATATGTACGCACATGAACTAGTTGTTTTGAGGATTCGTACACATTGCTATATTGTGCAAACCACGACCGTATATACGTAGTCATTAAATCCTGGATATATGAATACCTATTTGAACTCTACATGCGCTCAAGACAGGTCACACTGCACAGCATATTTCACGTTCCTTTATCATATGTGTGCATAAAATATATATATATATATACACAGGCACATACATACATACATACATACATACATACATACATACATACATACATACATACATACATACATACATACATACATACATACATACATACATACGTGTGACATATAGGTATGTGAACACGGAAAGAGCAACAGATTTTCCAAGGCTGTCCTCTGTGTTTACATAGCCGAATCATGAAGTGCCAATGGCTAAGCCAGTTTGCTGCAGCTTTGTTGCTCTCAAGCTAGGTCCTGGCCCCTGACAATAAGTTGGCCTATTACAAGTCTCCAAAGGCCATACCTACTGAACGAAACAGTGGAAAAACATGCCTTTGATTCAAAGTGTGACACCTGGCAAAACGGCACCTGCTATGGTTGATTCTTTGACTCAGCATGATACAATTTCCTGCAGCAGTTTGCTTGGAGTTTGCAACCTCCACGAAACATGAGTGAACCTCCCAGCACGACCTAAAGCACTGACATTTTTCTATTATCTTGAAGGAAGTAAACACATGAACCAAGCATGAGCTTTAGTGTCTACCCAATCATTTCTTTGATCGACCCACTTGTGGCACACTTTGAAGCATACTTAAAATGCATAGTAGTTGGATACCCCGATACCCCCCAAGTTTTGATGTAAAGCACAGCCGTGGATGGAGCTGGAGATCGTGCTGGGTTGTGCCTGCACGTCTCTGGCAGGCTTGGGCCAGGTGAAGTCAACGCAATGTGTGTCGCTACAAACCATTGGCATTCTTCTGATGATTTATTTTTTTGATATACCGACGATATACTCATCCAATTTATTTTGTTCTCCCTAGGTTCAACCCCAAGTCTTGCACCCGATTGTTGTAGACAAGATGACCAGTATGGTCTAGAGTCTAGAGGCTATGGCTTCCCTGATGAATGGTGCTCGGGGATTCAGGTTACCCAAGTGCAACATGAAGGGGAGGGGCCAGGGCGTGATCAGCAACACCTCAACATATTGTTAAGGACTCAGTTGCAGACAGGCTACAGACTTTCGGCAGTATTGTTGCATGCGTGCAAAGCTGCCACCCGCCACAAACGATCGCTCCTTTGGGGGGTGCTTCGAGCTACCCCTGTTCAACACCCCGTTGCGGTGCAGTCTCCTATAATTGAATATTTCTCTCCCTTTCTATATCTTTCTATATATCTTATATGTACAATTTGTATTTTGTCCACTTAGTTACTTAGTTCACATGTTACCATTGTTATTAGGTGCCTCCCCTTTCCATCGCATAGCTCCTCCAGGTTTCTGCCTCTTTCGGCCCGTGAACCAGCACCGGGCCAGCCGGGCACAGCAAGCATCGCAAAGGGAGCAGGTGCCTGACACGCTACTGGATGTGGCCCTGCTGAAGATCGAAAATGCGGCCACTTGGCCGATTTTTGAATGGTGGTTGTGATCAACCATGGTTCATCATTCATGCTTAGTAGTGGTTAACTAACAATGGTTGATCACGGTTCGTGGTGATTCTTGCCACCTACTACTCATGGTCAACTACTACTACGAAATGTTGTTGATAAGTAGCCATGCATGGCTGGCTTGCTGGTTGGAATTTTGGCACTGCACACACGACTGCAACAACAAGTACAGGTATGCACCAGGCAAGCATAGCAACCATAGATGATTGATCACTATCGCTTGCAACAATCACTTTGCCACTTGCATGTGAAACGAGTGGCAGGACCATTGGTACCCATCGATACCATGATCCCATCCCCCACCAGCAACGACAAATATCCATACCGACAGGAGGTGCTGATTTATGTAGCAGTGAGCGGAGTTCACAGATCAAGGCACACCAGTGCAGGAGTGAAAGACAGTTGACTGGATGAAAAAAAAATCAACTTTGGAAGGCAACTGTTTTTACACAAAGGCAAACCCGGGATGTACAGTTCAAACTGCTGCTGGTGCTGCTGGTGGTGGTGGTGATGATGATAATGATGGTGATGATGATGATGATGATGATGATGATGATGATGACAATAATGATAATCATGACGATGATGATGACGATGATGATGATGATGATGATGATGATGATGATGACGATACTAATGAAAAAGATAAAATGAAGAAAGTGATGCTGCTGATGCTGCTGCTGCTGCTGCTGATGATGATGATGATGATGATGCTGATGATGATGATGATGATGATGATGATGATGACGATACTAATGAAAAAGATAAAATGAAGAAAGTGATGCTGCTGATGCTGCTGCTGCTGCTGCTGATGATGATGATGATGATGATGCTGATGATGATGATGATGATGATGATGATGATGACGATACTAATGAAAAAGATAAAATGAAGAAAGTGATGCTGCTGATGCTGCTGCTGCTGCTGCTGATGATGATGATGATGATGATGCTGATGATGATGATGATGATGATGATGATGATGACGATACTAATGAAAAAGATAAAATGAAGAAAGTGATGCTGCTGATGCTGCTGCTGCTGCTGCTGATGATGATGATGATGATGATGCTGATGATGATGATGATGATGATGATGATGATGACGATACTAATGAAAAAGATAAAATGAAGAAAGTGATGCTGCTGATGCTGCTGCTGCTGCTGCTGATGATGATGATGATGATGATGCTGATGATGATGATGATGATGATGATGATGATGACGATACTAATGAAAAAGATAAAATGAAGAAAGTGATGCTGCTGATGCTGCTGCTGCTGCTGCTGATGATGATGATGATGATGATGCTGATGATGATGATGATGATGATGATGATGATGACGATGATGATGATGATGATGATGATGATGATGATGATGATGATATAGGCATTCATCTTATGTGTCATGGGCGGCATTTCCGTCCTGAGACGTGGGGGAAGCCTCGAGGAGCGCAGCCCAGGAATTGGGCCCACTGTTGATCTCCCTCAGCCTCCAATCCTTCGTTTATCCCACTGCGGTGGCCTATGCTTGGCTGACCTCGACCCAAGCAACGCCCTTGCAAAGCACCAGAGGCCTGGGACATGGCATCACATTGAGTCAAAATCGTTCAAATCCTTCATTTTTGGAGGTGGAAACCATTGCAACAACATAGTTTTCCATGTCCAGCGACAGCAGAGCGAACTGAGAGGTGGGCTTTTTGGACAGCCGACAGCGAATCTCTTCGGCCTTCGATTCTTCCTATACGCTTCTGGGATCTGGCAGCGGTCTGGTTGCCAAACAATTTCACCAAACAAACTCCGATTTCGCATTTCGCTGGTTGAGGGCGTTTAATCTAAGATTTGATCATTTTGAGAATATAATTTTCATCCACAGTGAAATCTGGTGTCGCTGCAACAACAATTTTCAGTGCACCATGCTGCCATCTCTGGTGCAACTTTGTGAGGAAGTCGTGTTACCCTCGGAAACTCCAGCTCGAAAGTCACGAGCTGATTCAAGTAACGAGTTTCCCCAGTACATCAGCTGCTGTAGATCTCAGCGTGCTAGTGCTGCCAGTATTCAAATTCCTGGAGTGTGACTCCAAAATGGACACATGTGAATACATATGAAATATTTTAGATTTTCACATGGTCATTATGGGTTATTTGCAGGTCAGGTTCTACTGGAAAGCTTTGGCAGAAACGGAAGAAACGCAAAACTTACTTAGACTTAGACATCCTAGGATAACACCCATAGCTCATGGCCCATGGCCCATGGCCAGCGTTTAGACCGCAGCCGTTCAACAAGAGCAACGGCTGAGAGGACCTGTGCACCAAAGAGCTGTTTGGTAGGGGACGATGACTTGGTGTCAACCACTCTATTCAGCAAGTTAGTTTCTTCAGCTGTGTTCAGCGCATCAGTCAGTGTTGCCAACGAGGCTTTCTTTGGATATTTGATGAACGATTTGCCTCTGTGCGTCAGCCCGCTCTTTCAATTGCATCATGTTGTTTGCACCTTGCCAAGAGAAGGAAACATTGCTGTGATTTCTTCATCTTGCGGAGTCGAGAAGTCTCTTGCGTTGACAAATTTCAGTTGCTAAATCTAGCTGTTCAACGTTAGAGAGACCTGCTTTGGTGCTCAGCATCTATACATATCCATACGCTGTTCGGTTGCGGGAATTTGAAGCTCGACAAATTGATAGGGACAGAGATGCTTTTTGGTTGTTCTCAGAATTGTGGAGTGTCCCAGTGAGTAGAAACAAGAACACATTTTTGGGATGCCCGTCCACAATTCATGGGCCCCAAACATTTCTAGCTGGGGGAACGCGATAGGGGTCCAATGTGTGTTGGCCATCAATGTGTCAAGTGTTTCAAGACCATAAGTCATCACCATGTGGAATATCATCCAAAAATCAAGATGGGATTCATTGCCTTTATGGGGCTAAAGTGCATAGCTACAGTAGTGCATGGGTCAGTGCTACAACGCACAAACCTCTTCATTACAGTCTGGGTTTGGACACTTCTCATTAGTTTATGTTTCCACCGAGGCAGAACAGCTTGCCAATCAACAGCAGACGATTGCTGCGCACAAAATCATGCATTGAACCTGACACGATTGAGTTTGGCCTCAAGTGGAGCTCGCGTGCATATGTTGTGACATGACAAAACTACTTATTCCTGACGATATTCTCAGTACCAACTGTGGCGACCAAGTCACACTTCATGTCAAGAAGTTGATGAAACCGCTGGACATACAAAAGCATCTCAGCATCTCCAACCATGATGTTTCACAGGGCACCCCACAGCGCACCCCACAGGGCACCCCACAGGGCACCCTGGAGGCTTGCTGGGCATTTTCATCACCCTGCAAGTACCTGAAGCTGGTGTCCACGCAGCGCTGGGCATCTTCGTGGCATCTTGGTGGCAGAGGCCTACGAGGGATCCTCGCGGATGGAAAGGACACTTGGAACCACGAGAAAGTGGTTTCGAAGACACAAGGTTTTAACATAGACATGCAACATATGTACACATACATAAATGCACACACACACACACTCATATACACATATCTGTGTGTATATATATATATCTATTTTTACATATATCTGTATATCTACGTGTATATATAAATATATATACAAATTTATCTTTTACGTGTGTATATATGTATATATAGAAGCCGTTGGGATTTCAGATAGATATGGGATGATATGGATTAGAAGGATCGATTTTTTGTAAGTGGATCTAGTATATCTTAGATCGTGGTAAATAATGGGATGCTGGATGATCTGGATGACGATCGCAGACAACCAGCAGAGAGCAAAAGTGGATGTGAGTCATGACCCCTATCACCAACAGCTGCTGACTTCAATTTTCGGATGTGAATGGAAGGAGTACAGTCGACTCAAGCACCACGAAGGCACCGTTGTCAAGTCAGTACATGTAGAATGAAATCTGCGGTGAATCGGAAATCTGAGATAGTACTGTACATTTCTCAAAATTATCCGTCCATTTCCAAGAAAGAGTCCGAACTCGTTGGTGGCCCCGCGGCCACTGATTGGAACTCTGGGGGCTTATGACTCGCAAAACGGACTGCAGATGCTGAAAATCATCCAGATACGTGGCTCTGCTGGACCAGGATTAGCAGGACTTCTCCGGATCACCACACATAAAGATACACAAAGCATCTCTCCTGGTGAATTCGACAACTCCAGCTAAGGTGGAATATGGCAGCCTCTTCTACAACGCCTGGCTGGTGGACGAGTGCCTTGGAACATTACTGGTGACAAACCAGTGATGCTTTGAGGGCCTGGTGGATCGTGTTGCTTTCGAACATCTAAGCATGGTAACCGCAAATGGATACGGCTACCAGATGATGATTGATTCTCACTGGTTAACCACAAGAAGCAACCAACAAGAACCAAGAACTACAGGAGTTCTTCGTGAGCAAGTACTCATTGCATCAATATCCACCAATGATACTATGGCAACTGCTGATGGAGATCAATCAGATCATGGTTTACAATGGTTGGTGAGGTTTGACAATGATACGGGTTACTCCCTTTGGTTGGTTTTGTAAGCTAAATCTGATCTACTGTAAATGCTATCGTGTTTTCTTGGGGCCCGCAACATGGACAGCTCCACAGGATGACCACCCGAAATAGCATCGTAGTGAAAGCTAGTGGATAGCCAACAACTTTAGAGACAGAATCGACAATAACGAGAATGTACCACACGATTTTTATTCGGGATATAAGCATCCCAACAGTGATATTTTCCCTTCCTTTTCTTGGCTGTTCACCACCGGAGTACTACTAAAAGTAGTGGGGCTTGATCAGTTTTGATCCTCGACCGTAGAATGCAGTAAGAGCATTGGCACTGGTGATTCCAAAAGTTTCACAGTACACAACGTCCTTACCCCCACAGTTGAAATGATGCTCCCTTCCTCAAGGCAACGCAGTTCATGTAGTTCACGTAAAAGGATATTGATATCCATATTGAATAGACCAAGGCCGGTTTCAATGGCTCGTGATCCACCATCAGACATATGGGTTTTTCATACAGACCTCTCATTGTCGTATCCCAAACTATTGGTATCCCCACGCTGCAAATGGATAGGGGTTCTGAGCTGCCTATCCACAAGGTCAAGTTCTTCCATCCCTTTGTTCAATCATGCTTACAGCATTTCTCTGAAGTCTACAGGTGTATCAGCGAACTTGTGGTTTCAAGTTCTCTCACCAACAGTTGGAGAAATCCTTAAGATTTAATATGCTTTAACCTTCCCTATGCCTTTTCCTACGCTATGTATTCCCTCAACCATGTGGAGGTCTTAGGGCGGTGGCTCTGTGATCTCAGGACCATGTCCAAACTGCCACGGCACTTCCCCTGGTGGCCACAATCCTCGAGGGCCATCAAAGCAGCGTACCGAGTTGGGATGACCGTGTCCAACATCGTGCCGTGGCAGAGAAGCATGTGGCAGCAACCGTAGGATCATATGGCCATAATGAAGTGGGTTACAATGACTAGTAACCAGTACTAGCGAGCCAGTTGATTGCAACGGCTATTGGTTGAACCGCACAGGATTATTGTCCAACTGGTTGAGAGACTTGGCACGAGAAGAGCGATGCGTAGCACACCCAGAACGAAACTCCTTCAAATGTAAAACAGTATGCTATACATTTGAAACATAATTGCAGAATAAAATGCAATATATGAATACGCACACACACACACATAAAACTGATGTATGAGTCTGTACGTGTCGTATCTGTTGGCGAACGCTACAGACTCGGAGCAAGTGCAACTGGGACTGTCTGCAAGTTGGGGGCCAAAGTAGGGAAAACATCGAATTGTGAGGGCCATGTCACTGGGATGCACCAATGATGTGGTGCACACCGAAACACGTGGAACATCATAGGCCCCCAGAATTTGCGGGTTTCACGGCATCGAGGGAATTCGTTCGGAGGGCCATATTTACGATATTTTACGATTCTTCCATCACCTTTGGACAGAGCCATGGCATGGCAGTTGGGCCCTGCCATTTGAGGGTTGTATGAGTCGTACTTTCAGTTGTCGCTTGCGGTTCGACGAGATCTTCGTTCGTTTGTCGGGGAAGTGGAATGATTACAATGATGTGATCCAGCGACCAGGTTGCTTTGTGCCCATGCTGCAGTTGATTTCAGAAGTGCTGGATACTTCAGCGAGAGTGTCATCTGGCTACCCAGGCAAGTAGGATTGAAACATCAGGGTCTGCTGCCCCTGATCCTACTGCTCAGGTCGGAGGATATTTTTTGCTGCAAGTGGTGTTGGCGAACTTGGCTCATCCCGCCTTCAGCCTCTTTTTCGTGTCTCGGTTCCACGTGTTGCCAAGCTATGATGAAGGTCACCTGTAGCGATTAACGAATCGGGGAAGCGGACAAACATCTACACGTCTTCCACCAGACCCCAGTGTCTGTTGCCATCCATGAAAGCGCGAGATTTTTCACAGCATCCACGGGGAAACGGCTGGTTGATCCACAATAGACAACTCAACATGACCATTCGAAGGTTTAGGCTTCGCTGAGTTTTGACGGATGACACTAGCAGCTGGCCCTTCTTTGTTGGTTGACCACTTCTGATTAGATATCAACCTGTCGGGTTTTTTTGAATTCTATTCGAAAGATATCAGGACCCAAGCTCTACCAGCTGCTTTGTGCCGGCTGGGTTCTGGGATTCCATTTCTCCCCCGTTCGAAACGTGTTGAATGCTGCTTCGGACATGTGGAGCTCCGCTATCAGTTCTATCGCCACAAGTAGGGTCAGAAACTTCTTCAAACAATCTATGCAAAACTATGCCCGAAAGGCATCTCCTCAACCATGATCAGTTGGATCTATCTCCATGCTTCGTTGGTTCTTTGCTGCGTCACATCCCAGCAACTGGCCCTTTTCGAGCAGAACGGCTTTGTTCTGCTGTGGGTCCTCCGTTGGTTCTCTGCTCATGGCGCAGGCGATCTCTGGGGCTCCCTTGCTGATTATGCGGCAGAAGGAGATACTGCTGGCACAAAAACCACCCAGTGCCATTGGAAAGCCATGACATAGTGGTGAAAAGCCTGGGTGGACTGACTGATTGGACAGTCTAGCAATTTTTGGCCAACACAAACAACGACTGGATTTTGACCATGCGTTTATATAGCCTGGTTTATGAGTTTAGGGTTCTCATGACGGAGCAGGGGTCCACCAGCTGGCATTTACCACTGTGTTTTGACTTTTTGAGACGCTCTGGAAAAATGTTTTGACGTTTTGTACAAGCTTGGAGAGGTGGAGCCATGAGTCTTTGGCCAAAGGGCCTCCCCGCCCCATTGCAGCGAGCGATGGGTGATGTTTCTGGCCGAGTTGTTTGCAACGGTTAAAATGGCGGATGCTTCTGAGATCCTTTGGAGACTTGGTGCTACTTGGTGCAGTTGAGCTTGAACCCTTTGGTAACAAAGCTGGTAAGGGCAGTTCCTTTTCTGATCAATCATTATCGTGGATTTGTTGCTGTTTACTGGAGACCACAGGTGCCACAATGATTGGTTCTGCAAACATGAGGACTGATTATACATGAGTTTTTCGTCCATAATCATGAATGACCACTCCCGGTGATCCATGGATTACATTCATCCGTATCATATGATCATTAGCACTTGACAGCTCTTCTTTTCTCTCATCATTCCCGGAAATGGGACAGTCTACATTGGAAAACCCAAGCCGCATGGTGCCTCAGCCAGATCCCATTCGACTGCATCACTAGCTTCATCTGGCTGACAGGTCCTCCCGGATCTAGACTGGCAGACGTGGCAGTCCGGAGGGCCCAGGATTGGCGCTGGTTGCAGACCTTGGGTCGCCGGTACCCCACGTCCGTCCCAAACCATGGCGGCACCACATGGCAAGGCAGCGGGGTCAAACAACTGAGGAACAAGTGCAGAGAGAAGTGACCTGCACTATTCCCATAAAGCGTGTGATGCACTCAACACGGAGTAGAATCAACAAACACGCAGTCTTTCCACTTTGCTCAAGTCAATGGTTTTCCCTTCGTACTAGTTGTCCACATTTTTGCCAAGGGTTCATTTTTTGGTAAGCCTTCGGCTGAAAACGATCACTATTAGTCAGCGATTTCATATTGTCATTATATATAGTAGATGAATCTTTGGATATTCAAGCCTTGCACAGGTGTAAGTCGCACACTCCAGGGATATTTTCTTTGGATACCACTAGGATGCAGAGGTTGAGGCTCAGGCAGCACTAATGAGCATAATCAAGTCCGCGTAATGAATGTTGCTGGCAGCTGGCGCATGAAAGGGACTCCTCATTAGCAAGTCTGGCTTCATGACTCATGAACATGAGCTCATGACTTTGATTGCCATTTGCCAAAGCGATCAGCAAGAGATTGTGGTAAGGTTTTCAGCTGATATATGAATTGATTTCTGGTATGTCATATTTGTGTACGTGGGTGGCGACCAACACGTTTGACTTGATCTGCAGCTACATCCCAAGAATTGGTCACAACTGTTAGCCTCAACGATGGACATCCACCTGTTCAAAGATAAGATCCATGCGTGGTCAACACGGGAATTGAGGGATCGCCAGAGTCCATGAGGTAATTGAGTCCATGAGGTAATTGAGTCCATGAGGGAATTGAGTCCATGAGGTAGTTGATTGCTTGGTTTGGTTCGACCCTTGCTTTGGTTTGGTTCTGCTGTTTGGCTTGCGATGGTCCCAAGATAGCACTGCCGGGCCCGACTGCCGCTGTGAATTTTTAGGTGATTCCTGGTGGTGTCCAAGGGGGTTCACCTCCCCAGGCGACATGGGTTGAAACTCAGGTGCCAGTCCCACCCAAGATCCAAAAGATGTCCAAAATGATGGTTTTATGATGGTTTATATAGGTGTATGAAATAAACAGATGAGGGTTTATGAATCAAAATGAGGGTTTATGAAAGCCCATGAAGGCCAGGAGCAAGGGCCATTTGGATCGGGGCAACGGCTGGCTTTTTCCAGAACCGCACCCAAAACTGAGATCCAAGACCAGCTATTGACTGATCAATCAGATACAATTGCGTGGTTGACGGACAAAGTCTTGCAGTTGGTCCATGGCTTGTTTAGTATTGATGCGCTACCAGGAAGACTTGTCTCAAAGACATGCACCATCAGAATGGCGGGAAAACACAGGGAATGATGATTTGGGGTATGACATAACTCCCAGGCATAGTAAATCGCCACTTCTTTAATCAATGTATTATTTCTTCATGCTTGTGGTTTCCAGGGCTGTGTGCCACTTGTGGGCCCTCTCTTAGATGCTGTGGGGCTTAATCAAGCTGCATTCTCCGGGAAGCTGCAACAGCTGTATTGCGCAAACAAGTGAGCGGTCGACCAGTGGGTTTTCACCACTGAAGTCTAGCTGCGAACCAGGGTAGCTGGAAAACTGACCACAATTGATGGTGATACTGATGATACTGTAGCTATTTTATACTTTTTTCAGATCAAAAACACGTAAGACGTAAGGTTGCCAACCAACACGGGAGAGTTGGCCATGGCCATCATAAGACGACTTGTTCTTCCGTTGCAACAAGCTCAGAGGCCGATAATCAGCCTGACATGACTGCAAATGCAGGATGCTTGCAAGGATGATCTAGCCCACGAGACGGCTTTTCAGTTGGTCCCAAACCTTTTTCTGATGAGCATTGGGATTCTCAAGCCTTGATGGGGAATCCTCACAGAGATTTCCTGTGACAATTCTATTTCTATAGTGAGCAGAGCTCATGGCATGATGATGCCACTGCGAACACCACCAAGAAAGCCGCAAAGCCCTTGTGAATGCTCAACTTGCTCATCTATGGGTCAGGGATCGCTTGCCCCTCCGGTTTTAGGGAGCTAGAGCCAGAAATCACCTTGACCAACGTTTGGCGAGTCAAAAACCGCGGCTTCTCTACCGCCCTTTCTGCTGTAGATGGTTGTTCTAGGCAAAACGTGTTGGTTGTTATTCCGTGTACATACCGATGAGCACTCGCCATTCGAGTTAGTAGATAACCGTCATAATATGGTTGTCGTTCATTGAGGCTGATGATCTCACAAGTAGCGCTCACTTGAGGCTCCATGATTGTCCATCAGGCATGGTTGCCCAAAAAGCCGAGACGCTTCCCATACTTGCGTTCCCACGGGAGGCTGCGACTGCCCGGGCAGCACCCCTCTTTCTGGACATCGAGTACTACCTGGAACGTCACTTGGATGAAAACACTGGTGCAAGGCAACGGTACCCCCATCGTTAGCCCAGGTGCATGATGAGGATAATTAGGGATTATGATGGATGTAGCCATACTAGGGTTGGTTTACAAGACCAACTTTCAAACTGTGGGGTACCACTTTGTTTATTTTGGTTGCTGGCTGTCAATTATGCCGGAATGAATCATGATGGTAATATAAGCAGCAGCAATCATTGGCAAAGCACCAACTAGTGGTGTTTATCTATCGCCACCTGCATTCGTTCACCACACATGGGAAAGTGAAGCCGCCCAACGAAACATGGATCTTTTCCCACACCTGCTGTGTTTTTGGTGCGCCTATAGTAGCAGTATTGATATTAGCTATATGATAATCTCCATGGTGAATGATGATGTAGATCTGTTGTTGCACAAACCTGCAACTACTTATTTCGGAAAAACACCTATTGATCAAGAGTATCTTCCAGCATTGGCTTTTCGATTGTTGTGGTGAATAGGCCCAGAAACAGCGCTGGTTGACTCACCAATACTGACAAAGGCGAGGCATTGAATGAACGGGGGTATTGCAATGTAGTTGTAAGTTGACTTATAACTTCTTATAACCCCGTATATTCCCCTGGTGGTTGACCCCATATTCCTGATAGACATGCCTATTGCTGGTAGTTTACTCCATATTACTGTAGTTGTCTCCATCCTTAGAAGTTATTTTTGAACCAACCAATGCCTCGGGACCAACACCGAAGCCATCACTTGGAGGCGAACAAGGCCACCCGAAATACCGTCCAACAAGCGGCAGTCGATCAGTAATGGTAGGTTGTGGGCTAAGAATCTGGATTAACAATGGTCAACATGTGATGAATATGTGGTTAACATGTGTTTCTATACAAGGCTGATGATCGAGATATAGTAGTGGCTTCATAATTACTTGAATGGTGGCTTTATTTACTGTAACCATATTTCATGGTTTTATTTAAGATGTTATTTAACAATATTTACTAATAGTGGTTAGTTAACAATGATTCCCAGTGTTTTTGTCATACATAGTCATAGTCAATAATTCAAGTCAATCTTGAAACATCGTGACATTTTGGTTTGAAGTGAGGGCAGTTTCATCATCGTAGTGCAGCTGTGATGTGCTGTTGGGGCTTTGTCCATGCTGCTCCAATAAATCTGACAAATCATTCTGCTGGCATTCACCACCGTCGGTCGCGACTATTGGTTAACCTTCTTTTTTTTGGCTATCTACGCCGAAAATGCAGTACTACTGGTCGTTATTGCTGAAACCGTCATTTTTCGGCTTCTTCCCAAAATGAATCTTTTTTTGTTGAGGTCCTTCCCGAAACAGACAAAGTGTACACTGCACTGTGTAGGGCACGAGCATGGCCCTTGGGATGACACAGCTATTGAAAAGAGCGGGACTTAGCTAAGCTACTTCATTGCCAATGTGGTCAGTAGTGACCAATAATGGGTTTATTCTAGCGGGAAAACAATCGACCATTTGGAGTTGATCGCCAACTCATGGGATTTGGAGACTTACTGGTCATTACCCTCTGGTAAACTTAGCTGGAAGCTAAACATCACCATGTTTTTTCTGTAGATGGCGGAGTTTCCCCTTCAAGATTAGTTTATCAAAGTGTAGTCGGGTTTATGAAAATCCATGAGCCAGGAATCAGCATGAGGATCAGCCTGGGATGAAGCATTTTGAGGCGATGTTATATCATTGATGGTGCGTACTAGCATTGTATAAGTATGTTGGTTAGAGTGATTTCTACGAATGACTATCATTACAACCAGTCAATCAATTGAAATTACAGCCACCAAAACTGGTACCTCAGGGCCTAGTCATAAGACAACTTAGTTGGCGGGGACCATGTTCCTGTTGACCTTTTCCAGTCGTTTGAGGTCAGGTAGGACCTGCCCTGCATCGACTCTTTTCGCTGGTCAGAGGCCTTCATGGAGTGAAGCTTCCCTGGTCAACCCCATTGTTGGTGAAGCAGTGACAACAAAAACATGAGGACAAGGATTACCAAGGGCTAATGAGAACTGAGGTCCCTAACGGTTTGCTGTGTGCAACTTTGCTACGCAGGGGTTGTGCCTAAGTGCTGTGAGGGGCCCCGGCCTGCAGTCGGGGATGCATCAAATGGAGACTGAACAATCAATACCCGGAATTTAGCAAACTCAAATGCATGTGTTGGGGCTGAGTTTCCCAACAGCAAAGTAAACTATCAACCTGTATGTGGATGGAATACAGGCATCCCCAATCATGCATACATACGTGCGTGTGTGTGCATACATCTGTGTGTATACACATATGTGGTATGCATGTATACTGACTTTGTATGTATGATGTATGCATCGATGGTATGGAAAGATATCACATGGTGTGGTAAGAAATGGCACTTTGTATGTACTGCAACTATGTACTGTACTGCACTGTCATGGAATCCACCCCAATGTAATTGCAAAAAATGTCCAAAATCTGGGGATCACAACAGCACGACAGCTGTGGGATTCACAGCCCCCAGGACATCCAGGCGCCCCGCCATGTGCCGCCGGCCAGGTCCCTCGGGACAGCAAGGCTACGTGGACGTGCGCCGCTGGATCGCTGAGGGGCCACGATTGAAACGTAGGCGACACGGGAGGGCCACGGGGTCCAGTTTACCACAGGGTTATCATGCTTAAACTGGGGTAAATGTGGCTTGAGCTTAAACAGAGTTGGTGAAGAATGATTAAACGATTTTAGGTTAAGCTCAAGCTCCAACTGCGAGAACACTCGATAAACGAGCCGTAAGGGGAAAGACAACTAGTGGATCCCCAGTACCCACAAACCAAGTGGTGACAACAGTGTTCCATGAAGTGTCTCTGTGAACCAGCCACAATCATGGGAATAGAGGTACGAGTATCATGCCTCGATCCTAGGTGAGGGGCCTAAGGGCTGCAATAGTGGCGCGATATGACCATGCACCAATTTGTTGGGAGACATCGTGTTGAAAATGGTCGGCAGTTGATGGGTTCCACATCAACCAGCTACAGGATGAAGGAGACAAAACAATCAGCAACAGAGAACCTATTTCTTAGTCTCAATCACCAATGGCCAATCCACATGAATAGCACAGATTCGACTATTCATAGCTGGTGATTACCAATGATTTATTCACACAGATCTACAATTCAGGGATTGTTGTCCAACTTCGCCCCACCATGGGAGTAAAGGGAGCTGGCGGACTGCAATCTCTCTGCTCGTACAAACCACTATGTTTCTATATGTGTACACATGGATTTTTATATTGATAACCAGCCAAATACGTACGTACACACCTTCTGAAACATCAATAAATTAACGAGTAAATGAATGTAAATCAGTAATTATTGCTGGTTTACACTAGTAACATGTCCTGAGATGTTCTGAGAAAAACATGTATAATACATGATAAAGATAATCTTGGCTCATACGCAAGTGTAAACCATATCTCCTTCCCATGATCGTTGCCTGTCGCAGCTTGGCTCAGCCATGGTCGCATCGCTGGAAGTGCAGGAGGTTGGCGAGGCGCCGGCGCCGGGTGGTCATGGCCGCCGGAGCACCGTGCGGAGAAGCATGGCCATGGCCACTGGGAAAGCGAGCTGCTGTGAGCTGAAGGTGGTGTTGGGGTATGTGGTATGTGTTTGGTATGTGTTGGTTGATTTTGGTTCATTGTGCATGAATGGATGATACTGTGTGGTTGGCATTGATGATGAATTGATGATTAAGCGCCAATTGATGGGTGAATTGATGGGTGAATCGATGTTTAATGATCATAGGCGATGGCTGATGCCTTGGTAATGGGATCGTAGTGATTGAACATGTGTAATCGTTCATGATTGGTTGGTCATGCACAAGTATGGTTGATAGCTGGTTGATGATTCAGTCATGGTGCATCGCCAATTCGTAGGGTGATAGCCATGATAGCCTATGAGCGGAGCTTATCACCAAGGTTGGCCCTGAGCAGGCATCGCTTGTGATTCAAATGCTGGTGGTTTCATATGGACTTCTCATCACAGTTCATGAAGCACTACTACCAGGTCTAACCAATTAGTTTAAGCCTAAGCAGCTACTGGATTTCCAACATCACTACAGTTAGGGAGACATGAATGAAACTGGTGCTGTTTTGTTTTTTTTCTTTTTTGTGGTGGTGGTCGTTCTGCTAGCATTGCTGTTGCTGCTGGTGTTATCAATTTTGCTACGTGCCACTATTGGCTTTCCATTCCTACCTATTTCCCCAGATAGCTGGAACAGCTATTGGGGTTCTTACTTCAAGTATAGGAGACAAGAATATCAACATAATTGGGTGGTTAAGGGTGTCGACAGGGGGGTGCCGTATCAACATACTTGGGTGGGTGCTGGTGTCAACAAGCGGGTGTCGCTGGGCGTAGGTGTCAACAGGAGGGTGCCGTATCAACAAAGTTGGGTGTGTGCCGGTGTCAACACAAGGGTGCCGCTGGGTGTCGGGTGTAAACAGGAGGATGGCGTATCAACAAGATTGGGTGTGTGCCGGTGTCAACAGGATTCAATGAACAGGATTGGGTTTCGGTGTCAACATAATTTTCTCTACCGTCATCAGTCTTGTTGTTTTTTTGTTACTTTCTACTCAGTACTATGTAGTTTTCCAGGCTTTCTATTGAACATGAGGCCGACTCTTGTGAAACCCTGATACTCTCAAACTGGAGCCTGGAAACAAGAGCTAGCAGTGCTTGTGACAGTTTCTCGGACTGTAAATACGCAGTGGCCGAACTAGCAGTTCGTTTGGGGAAGGTTACGGGGAAAAATTCCACATGTCTAGACTCATGTTGCTGGAATCCTACCCCGCCAAGGCTTGAAGCGCACAGGATAAGCCACCAATCGCAACTGGGGCACCTGAATAGTGCCACAAACATGTTGTTTAGTTGCCGCTTGCCAACTTATGTGCTCGCTAGCCGCTAGCCTTGACAAATTTTCATCACGCCATCCCACACAAATATTATGGCTACATTTACGCTCTTATTCACGGTTACTATGTGCAAGCTCTTTGGGTTGCTTCCGATGGCTGGTGTCAGTTCGTATGTCTTGGGTCATGCGGAGCAGCTCTACTCACCCACTAGTGCTATTTAGCGAACGCCACGGTGTAACTGCATTGCGACTGTTTTACGACAGTGTAAGCGGCTCCTTGACAAGTCCCTTGCCATTAAAAGTCCGAAACAGCAGTTTGTTGCAAATCTCCACAATCCAAAGCATTCACGTTCTATTTCTTTGTGGTTCATGTCACATGCCGCCATCAGTGTCGCAGGTTTTCATGTCGACAGCTGAAAGTCACAATTCTATACATTTCTCTGATGTGGATGCCATCATTCCTGGGTGATCATCAGCCAATCCATTCGATGGGCAGAATCTCAACTTCAACAGTTGCATTACCCCTTATCGAAGTGAAGAAGAGAGTTGGATCCCACCTGCAGACACAAAGGTCTCCGAGGAAGAGACGTATCCAAATTCGAGAGCTCAACCTTTGGCAAAAGGGAGAGTCGCACAGCGTCACAGCGATCACCTCCAGCAGCCAAGTCCTGTAAGTACCTCCGAGTATGTCGTTTCTCCGATTTTTTTCCGTAGTGTACCGCTTGATCATCCCGATGTATCCGATGTATCCCCTCAAATCTTCAAATTCATGGTTTTTTGCATCAAGAGTCGCACTGCCACGAGGTGAAACGACTTTGGCGGGCTTCGGTGGCACCCTACACCGTGACCAGTTTCGGGGACTCCGACAAGGATGAGAACCCTGCGGCGGACGCGGAA
>VSDK01019850.1:762616-814338 GCA_009767595.1 Symbiodinium kawagutii | reverse complement strand
GGAAGAGCGAGGAATTACCCGATATGAGGCCCTGCTGCATCTATCGAGTATCAAACAGTCACATTACAGTTGATGAGGGCTGAATCAAGGCAACAAGGCAACAATTTCTTGGTTTGAAAATCGTACCTGGTCTTCCTTCCATTGAGAAATTGCAATATTTTGGATTGCGGGGGCACACAGCTATAATTCATATACATATACACCCATGCATACACGCAATATGTTCAAGCTCCACTACCTCAAATATGGATGGGCAAGCCCATCAATTAGAAAACCTATGTAAAAGTGATTAACCATGCAGGCATGCCATCCTGAAGTTCAAACATGTTTGAATTGTAAAAGCCGCCCGTTTCCAAAAAATTGCTCAACCATCAATTGACCCGGGGCAGAACTAATCTCATAAATCACTTGCTCAAGTAGTTTTGGGAGAATCGAACCGATGATTTCCATGGACAAGTTTGGGCACCAGTGTGGGACCAGTTTGGTCACTAGAGTCACCAGACAGTGTGGATCAAATTTCTTCCTAGTTGATGTTTGTGCTTTGTAACCCACACCTTGATGCTGATTGTCCCAGCTTGAGGGGTCGAATCCTGGCAGGAGTAAACACCATCTTTACCACGACTTGTTCACCATCAAAATATGGGTGGTTTAGATAAGTAGGGTTCAAGTGGTTTAGAAATGTTTAAGGTACTTCCTTATTGTAAATCTCCCAGTAGGTCACTTGGGCCACCCCGGCCGCACTCGAAAATTACTTTCAGGAATGGACCAACAGCAGAACCCATCCTACAAAGATTTTTTGAGACGGGTCTCCTCAAACGTCGCACGTTTGGGCGGCAGCATAGCACTGACATCGTAGTTGCAAAGCAATCTGTGAATGTAGGCAAGTATTAAACAAATTAGTTTCCTCCACACAATGCATGTGGGCGGGCCTTTTGTGACTCAATTTGAGGCCAGCTTCATTGGTCAAAATATCATATATGAGAACCTACTATTGACAAAGTCATAGGTGTGAATGAAGGACCAAGACGTACAGCTATTCTTCTTTCTATATTTTTTGACCGATATTTTCTACATATTCTCTTTCCATATCTAAATATTTGAGTGATTTTCCACTTACCCATCCTTCGATATACTTGATAGTGGTCACTAATTGATACCCTGAGTCAAACTTGTCAGAGTTTGATGAGGAGAACCACCATTTTGGATGGTCTTCCTGTGAATAATGGTGGTTCTCTGCCATTTTAGTTGAAACCAAGGTACTTCACAATGAAGCTGCTCTGCGGCCGCCTTGCGAACCTCAAAAGACTACTAGTTCACAATGATGGTCATTTTCTGCATGAACGCAGTTGAAGGGTTGATGTCAAGCCTCCAAGGAACTCCCAACGATTTGAAGTCTTCTTGCTTGGTTCCCTAGTTCTTAGCGCTTGCTTTGACTTCGTCATTGCTCATTTCTCGGTGCGCGTTGCTCGTTTCTTCTTGTTGCTGTTGTTGTTGTTGTTGTTGTTGTTGTTGTTGTTGTTGTTGTTGTTGTTGTTCGTGTTGTTGTTGTTGTTGTTGTTGTTGTTGTTGTTGTTGTTGTTGTTGCTGTTGCTGTTGTTGCTGTTGCTGTTTTTGTTGCTGTTGCTGTTGCTGTTGCTGTTTTTGTTGCTGTTGCTGTTGTTGTTGTTGTTGTTGTTGTTGCTGTTGTTGTCGTCGTCGCCGCCGCCGTCGTCGTTGTCGTTGCTGAGTCTCATTTCCTTCTCAGGTCACCAGACACCACGGGCTTTTGCTTGGCCTTTGATAGTGTTAGCCTTGATCATACAAGGTAGGCCGCCAACAAGCTACACGTTGGTTTATTACTGCGTAATCACCAGTTCTGGCACCATGTTTGTATCAATCACATTGGCAACACTGATATCAATGAATTCTCACTGGTCATTTCTGAGTTTGAAAACTCGTTATCTCTAGTCATTTTCATGATCACATCTGTCACATCAATGATGTGGCTATCCAAAACCCTGAACCCCTGGTGTACCATGATCAACCAGTGTTTTTCCTGAGAATTTGTTGGTGAACTTATCCCACATGCATGGTTAAAGCCTTCACCTCGCCACCATTTGGAGGCCTGGAGCAATCTGGTGTTGGCTCTGGTCGGTGCCATGGTGTGCCTGCTACCTTCGATTATGGCGCAGTCTGGCTACCTACTTGCGCCTCCACTGCTGTTGCTTGCAGCGCTGATGATCGTACGAAGCTAAGCATGGTAAGCAGAGCCAGTGATGATTTTGGTAGACTGAATAGCCATGGGAAGTATTGCTTCATGATGAACTTCTTAATGGCTAGTGACCATGATTTATGCAGATCTTCTTGTTTAATCAGGGGCAATGAGCAATTCCCTGATGATTTCGGATGAAAAAAATGCTTTTTAGCATGGTCAATGATGGCTACTTGTAGCTCGCATCAGAGATGCAACAGGCATCGATTGTTGCCCTTGGGTGCTTCAACTTGACCCAAGTGCCGTTGCCAAGTCTATGCTTTCTAGATGCCTTGTAGCTACAGATGTGTTAATAAGAGTGTGGGTTGCGTACATGCAAGAAATTGCAAGAAACTAAGGTCTTAGGTGCCGTACATGCAAAAATTGTGACAGCATATAGTGCCAAACACCGTATGATTTCTCAAATCATGGTGAAAACTTGACATATCCAGATGTCTCCTGGAAAACATGTGCAGCAATTCACAGTTTTTGCCTAAATTGAAGCGGATGCGCACTTTATTTCTATCATGATGAACGTCGATTTGTGTTCATAATGATTATTCCCCCGCAACTTGGTAGTTTCCATACTATTGATTTTGAGGATGGCTACAGTGGGGCAACTGAGGAACAGGCAATTTGATTTGCGAAACCTGTGAAGTGGTGGAGGAGTCGAAGAATTCAAAGGCTGGCAGCTTGAACAGCTACGAGGACCATGATGGATGATCCGCAGATGTCCGAAGGATCCATCGATGCCTAAAGCATTTGATTTCTTCATTCCTGACGGTTGAGTTCTTCCTCCACTAAAGCGACCCCCTGAAAGGAAGACCCCGGGCATCGTCGTACAACGACTCGTGACCATGGAAAGTGTAAACCCAGCAGCTGGGACAGCTTCTGAAAGGTACCTGTCATGGACACATGCGCATGGTTCGCATGATTCGCAAGATCATTCTTGAGAGGCCTGATGGGATCCCAATATGACAGTCCTTGATCCATCTGATCCCAGTCCTAATTTTGATCCGCAGGATTTGGCATCGGCAGTGGGCATGTACAGAGTTCTGTTGGTCACCAAGAACACTGCGCCTTGGTTTGTTCAGGTGGCCAACGTTTCAGGGCTTGACCAAGTGGTTTCAGGTTCAACCTCGGTGCTGTTGATCTTATTGGTTGGCTATTGTTGGGTTGACTGCGGTGACTTGTTTGCTTGGCCGTTGCGATCGTGTTGGTGGTTGGTTGTTGATTTGTGGTTTGTTGTTGCTGCTTCTTGATGGCACTCGGCACTCGTAGGGATTTTGACACAGTATTAGCGATTAAAAGCAATACTCGGTCAATACCTGTTGTTATGGCTAATGGTCATAATCAGCATGTATTGATAATAATGACCGCAATTCACCATTATTGTACTTCGTCATTGGTCCCTGGCATTTTATTTATTGTGCCAAACTTTCCGGCCAAATGCTGGTGAGATGGTCATCTCACAACAGCAGCATGGGATTTAAGTTTGGCACAGCCCCCTGATGATTTTGATCGGTATCCAATAGTCTTGGGGTTGGTTGGCCATTCTGAGCCACGTCAGCACGGCTACAGGAACCGCTTTACTTCATGTGGGATTTGTAAGCAAGACAGAGTGGCCATGTGGCTCCAAAGCCATAAAGTTGGAGTAGCCATTCCTGGTAGGGAAACCATGGCTGTGAGCAAGGTGGGATACCCACGAAGGGTGGAGGACCAGGATGCTGTAGTGAGTAACAATCACGGGGGCTGTCATGTCTTGATGGATATCATTGGTGGGATCTCTAGCCATTGAATTGACAGCCCTGAAATGGTAGATTGTACGGCTTTCCGAGGTGATGATTTGCTGCCTGCTACTTGCTCAGACCTTCATGGTTGATTCTCTGGCTGGTCTGTTGCCTTGGAATTTGTCCAAGACCTTGCTACGGTGGTGCGTCAGCATGCCCATCTATTGCTTTATGGCTTTGCTCAAGGATCTGTCGCAGTTGAGCAGATTCGCTTGGTTTGGCTTGGGCGGTTTCTTGGCTGTGCCATGTTATGCCTACAGGGCTGTGCACATTTTTGCTCCTGCACATTGTACACAGGGTGGTTTCTCAAAACAGGGGTACCCTCAAAATGGATAATTTATTTGTACGTAGAAGTGGTCATTATAGGGGTGATTGGGAGGTATCCCTACGGCTTGAGAACCCCCCCACATATTTAAGTGGTCACATTTGACATGTAAAGACACGTCATTGCACGTCTTTGGCCGGAGCCTGGCGGACCTGTACCGGCTCACATGGCAACATGGGTCTCACGCAACATAGATTGGTGGCACATGAATCAATCATGGGAATATCGTGGAATACCAACCACTCAACCACTCAACCAACCGGCCAACAAAAGCCTCCGTTGGGGTCAGGCTGCCAAAGATCATGATTCCATTGCAGGGTGTTGTTGTTATTGTTGTTGTTGTCGTTGTTGTTGCTGCTGCTATTGCTGAAGGCCTCGGAAGCTACTGCAGCCATGGGAAAACCATGGGAAAACCATGGGAAAACCATGGGAAAACCATGGGAAAACCATGGGAAAACCATGGGAAAACCATGGGAAACCATGCGCGGGGATTCCAAATGGTGATCCCGAAGAGCATTCGAAGGCAATGTCCCGGAATTGCCATTCCCTAGAGATTTTTGGTGAATTTCTGTTGTTTTTTTGAGATTTCTTTTGATATTATGATTAAACATATAATGTAAACATGTCAGAGAGCCACCAAACTAATCCAAAGTACACTTGCAACTTGACATGTAATCATGTGCCCTGCCCTTTGCTGAAAAGTATTCCGTGAACGAGCGAAGAGAAGCGGCAGATTGATTGTACTCCCTCGATTATCCGTGGGGTTTTCAACCATTTTTGTCATAGCTACTACTCCCGATGTGAATGTGAATGATAGATGATGGTAGCTATGGATTATCCGGATGATACTTTGGGAATACCTACTCATCCCATAGATAGTAGTCCGGGCAGTCTATCGTTTCAATCAACACGATTTCCCGATATTCCCAGTATCTACTAATCCCTAAGATTTACACCCATCTTCGTCATAGTATTATAGTACTAGCCACTAACCGCAATGATCGTCCAGACATCGACTGGATCTGTGTCGCTGCATCCAGGGGAAGAGAAATCACCAGCATATGTTTGTGATAAACATGCTCAACAATGGTTCTTTAACGTATCTAAAGATGGTCACTAGCGATCAATAATGGTGAATGATGGTTAAAGTTGGTTAACAGTTGATGACGATGCAAATTGGGTAGTGGCTAAGGACATGTGGTAAAAGCCATTATCACCAGCCAGACGGAGGGTATATTTCGCATGTATCTAACAGTCATTTTGGTGGTGCAAACATGGTAGGGCCGGATCCATGTCCACATGGTTGGAACGACCACATGATTTCTACAACCGTTCCAATGGTTGCCGCGTTTGGTCTCCTTTTCTTCAGGTATAATCGCACCTGAAGGCCACTCAAGCCATGACGCAACACATTTTCCATCCGCCATTGTTGTTCCCAATGGTTGGCCATCATCTTCCCAGGTCTTCCCATCATCTTCCCATCATCTTCCCATTCTTTGGTGGTTCTCCCACCATGTTCCGTCGCCCAGGCATGGCCCTTGAACTGGTTGGGCTCCTCGTTGGCTGCTTGCTGGCTTCCATCACCAAGCCAACAGCCCCGAGGATACGTTCGATGATGCCACCTGAAGGCGCTGCGTTGTGTGGTTTGGGACCAACGCAAATCTCCAGAGCACAGCCGAAAAATGGCTCGGATTTTTGAGGGCGATAGTCATCTTGTGTCTCTTCCTCTTTGACACCGTCGGTTAAGTTTGGTTGCCACAAATATTAACCACTTGGGCACACTCAACAAAGGGAGTGGGGCCTTGGCCAGGATCAGCCAGCAACATGGTGGGTGTGACGCTGTCAGCTTTCATCTTCGCCTTTGCAATCTTGGCCACCGTCCCCAGCGTGCGCGCGCAGATGCGGGAGCCCAAGGAGATGCCTTTGGCGCTGCGGGACGCCGTCGGCTTTACGTTGGTATTGTGGCGTGGTGATCAAAGCGGCAGGACCGAACTGTACGCATATCTGTGATGAGCAACAGACAGCAGTGAATCTGTTAGACAGCGCGGGTATGGCGTAGATACATGTGCATGTAAATAAATAATATACAGATATACTGTATTATACTGTATAAGTATACATGTACAATCATGCACATGTATACTTTTTTCTGGAGTAAATAACATGGTACAGAGAGTTCACGACAACAAAGCTCACAACAGATGTACGTGTATGTAAAACCATCCCAAAGTAGATATAACATAGAATTGGACTCGTTGGGACCCAAGTTGGGGATAAGCGGCTCGTGGCCCCAAAGTGGCCCCGCAAAACAGTCGAAGGAAGTTTGCATGACCAAAGTTGCGCGTCACGGATGTCTGCATAAGCTAAAGAAAGATAGCTAAAGCAAAGGAAGTTCAATCAAAGGAAAGCTAAAGCTAAGGAAGTTGAAGGAAAAGAACTTAGAGCAAAGACAAGCCAAAGCCAAAGAAGCTAAAGTCAAGGAAGTTCAAGCAAAGGAAGTTCAATCAAAGGATAGCTAAAGCAAAGGAAGTTAAAGTAAAGGATAGCTAAGGCAAAGGAAGTTCAAGCAAAGGAAAGCTCAAGCAAAGGAAAGCTAAAGCAAAGAAAGTGAAAGCAAAGGAAAGCCAAAGTTGAGGAAGTTATATAAAGTACTGTAAAGGAAAGCTAGAGCAAAGGAAGTTAAAGCAAGGGAAGTTAAAGTAAAGGACAGTTAAAGCTAAGGAAGTTCAAGCAAAGGAAAATGAAAGCAAAGGAAGTTAAAGGAAAGGAACAGGGAGCAAAGACAAACTAAAGCAAAGGACAGCTAAAGCAAAGGAAGTTCAAGCAGAGGCAGTGACAAGTCACGGTAGTCGAAGCAAAAACAGAAAGGGCTGGGAAGCACTTAGCGGCGCACACATATTCATTTTCGTTTGTTTGAAGTTGCACCTAGCAATGAAAGTGTGGGTTTGCCAACAAAACCGGAACATCCAATTTTCTAATCCCCTCCGTCTGGTTTCACCCCCACTCCGAGCTCCCTGAATTTAGGGTTTCCGGGGAGGAGGGTTTAAAATTAGGGGGAAGGGATTACCTTCACTTCTTCTAACATTTCTAACTGTTCGTTGTATAACTATTGCACTGCTTGCAATCATCATTTGTCATCACTATTAGGAGAAGGATTCTTAACAATTAGTCATTGTTCATCCATCCTTGCCCATTTAGTCTAATCATGTCCTCTGGTTGCGCAAACCACCCGCCACACATATTTCTGATGAAATCATCACCCCCCTTGTTCCTGCTCTTAAGATCTGCCTGTTATCCTTTGTTATCATGATTTTGAGTAATGCGAATGATAACAAATCATGGTGGATGGGTAAGCGATTCCGTCAAGAATGCTTGATGGGCACTGCTTTATGATGCTTCATTGATACTGGTTCATAAATGGTTAATCATAGTGGATCATCACCAGCACCAACTGGTCCCAATTCATTCCAGCCAACGTGTCCTCTAGTGCACCATTTCCTGCGGATTGGTCAGACTACAATCTAGTCAAAGAGCCGTTGGACTTGAAATTTTTGATCGTCATTAAGCAGTACTACCCACTAACAATTCCTAACCCCGAATCATTGAAGATGGTTGACTATTGCTGGTTGTTTCTTGCAAAAGTATGACACCACCCTCGCACGGACTCTTGTTCCATCCTCAATGTTCTTGGTGCTGGATGCAGCACAGCCATAGGTATGAAATCATCATGATCTGGGGCTACTTCGCGTTTGGCGAAGGGGTGGAAGAAAACGTGATCGTGTCAATCTCCCACACTTTCCCAAAGTTTGGCACAATACCATCCATCGGTCTTTTTATGAATGTGCCGTGGCTGCAGTTGGGATGGTGGTAGTTCTAGATAACCTCAGCTCATTTTCTGACTTGCCAAATGGGGTAATCTCTAAAGAAACCCGTAACAGACTGTGCTAGGAAGGGAAAACTGTGGGGAAGGGAAAAACAGAGGGTCAAGCCTATCAACTACAAAATCGATAGGACAGTTCCAACCAATGATTTTGCTGGGCTCTAGCAGGTCCACCCCATGCTTGATGCAAACCATGACATGGTAGCACTAGCCATTCTCATCGCAGGATTCAGTTTTTAACCACGACAACCATCATTAATCATGATCATGGAACGAGTCTTGTCAAGGTGTGTTATGAACCATTGGTCATTGATCAACTTGATTGTCACTATCCACTATCAAGATCGATCCAGCAGTCTTATCAGCCAACTAATAGATCTTGATAGTCGCTATAGTAGTAATCTATCCACTATCTTGATCTATCTTGATCTATCAACCAGTTGATTAATGCTGATGTCGCACCCCTCAGATGTGCGTCACCGCTCCGCTCTTCTTCTACTGCGTCTGCAGCGTCGTGGAGGCGACAGGCAGTGATGCCATTCGAACACGCGGAACGCCGCCCAACACCGTGGCACGACTTCTGGCGGTACAGGTGATGACCTTCGTGAGCTGGATGATTCCTGGTGTGCTGTCGGTGGTTGGAGTCTTCTCCTCGGTGTTCTGCGTGTGCAACAACGTGTGGTTCCCAATCTTGTTCTACCATCGAGTCTTTAGCGATGCGAAACGTCCCGTGCCAGCCCTTGGGGTGGCTGTCAACGCTGCTTGGCTGAGCGTGTTGTTTTCTGTGTTCGAACGCCCTTTGGCTTGGACTTAGAGATGATCAATGATCAGCATACATGTCCCAAAGTCTTTAGATAGTCATGGATAGACGTAGTAGTTTATGATTTTACAAGGGCGTGACTGACGTCTTGAATTTTTCACTGGTGGCTTTCCCAACAGCAGCGACACATTGCCAATGCTATTGGGAGACCCAGGTGCAATCACCGAGTGTATGGAAGTTCGATTCCTGCGGATCATCGGGGTGTTTCCCAACAGATTCCTGGTTCACATACCCAACGAAACAATCCTGGCTTTCCCCATAGTTCATCTCCGAGTTGCAACTTGGAACACCATATTTACGGACACTAAACTACCGGTTCTTTTTGGATGTCAGGGAATGCTGGTACTAGCTGTCTGTTGTTGGCCCCACGCCGTAGCGGACCTTGCAATCCACCACCACCAGCCTTGTTCCGGGGCGATGACCCCCATGCCGAACATGAAGAACATGATGACCCTGTGGATCATTGGAAACAGTCGTTCTGCCGGCCGGTTCCTTGGGGATGATGCAAGCTGTGGGAATGCGAACCGAACTATTCATTTGGAACAGTATGAGGCCAGCCCTAGGCCTGACATCATCTCCCAAACGAAAGAGGTCGTGTTTTGAAGCGCTGAGTCCCTTCAACAGTGTTGGGAGCCTCAAAAGGTAACATTCACTTGTTTGGCTTGTTTGGATTTCTTCAAAATGACCCAACTCTTACTGCTTGGAAATCCACCGAAATATCAGCACTTTACCGTATATCTTTGACGTTGACACTTTGCCACAGAACACCTGGATCTCACCAGCGACTTGTGCTCCCCCAAGACCTCAAAAGTTCCATTCCATCACCGCCCAGCCGATCCCAAGAGATGATGGTGTTGTTAAAGCTGACTTTGATTGTGGGACAACTCGCCCATGGTTGATTATCATGCAACGAGTGCTGCGATGTCTATATTGGTTTTCATGAGATCCCCCCTACTCGTTGGTTATCCTCTAGCTTTGTATAGTTGGGTTTTCCCTCAATGATTAGGGATCCCGAAATTGGACTATGATCAACACCGGCTTTGGGATGATTCTGGGTGATCATCTCTATGCCATGTTTTTCCCATGGGCTTTCCCATGGTTTATGCTCAACAACCGTGGGGCGAAGCTGACACCCTTCCATGGTTGGCCAAACGAGCCTACCGCTCATTGCGTCGTGCAGACTGTCATTGTCATGCTGGGTGTGCTGGTCCTCATCTACGGTCTCCTGGGGTCAGTGGACGAGCTCAAAAAGGAGATGGGGTTGCTTGGCGCAATGAGCGATGATGGAGTGGGCATAGGCTGTTTCTACCACCCCAAGCCTTCCATAGGCTGGAGACTTCCTTACATATGAGTATGAGGATTCAACATTGTTCAAAAGTCATCGACCATCTTTGATTCTTTCAAGCGTTCTTTGTATTGAAAGGTATGGTTTGCCACCATTACCACTATGGTAGCCCGACATCCAGAAAATTAGGATGGATAGTTTTGGATGGATATTCCCATGTCGAACAACTATTTTTTGTGGAGGTGCCCGGCAATCATTTGACTATGCTTCACCCATGTCTGATGGTACCTGTCCCGCCAAGCGATTCTTGCAGAGACTGATTTGTGGCTTCATACACTAGATATAAACTCATAGTTTTGTCTTTTCATGCGCTACAAACGCTCTAAGATGGAGCTGGAGCCACCAATTAGGTGATTTGGGTTCGTGTGTTGACACCAGTACTGTTTTGTCAGTTCATCGAAATGGATGAAAAGAAAAACGCCGGGCCAACCAATTATTGACCATCATTCACCAATACAGACCAATCATCCACCATTATCAGCCAGTGACCAATCCAGCAGGCATCAGGATGTTGTTCCGTTGAGGACACGGCCGAGCGACCAAGGTGGCATGCACCCAAACAAGGCGAAGGAAATGTTACCACAAGCGCTGCCTCCAGCGCTGCCTCCATCGTATTGACCACCTGACACCCGCGGTGCCTCGTTACCGACAGAACTTACTATCGAAAATGGATCAAACTCTTGGCATACAACCTGGGGGAAAATTTCTTGGGCCCATGACGACACTAGCTGTAAAGCAGCCATTGAAGGGGATTGAACGAGGTCTATTTTCCCATCAACTGGAGCTAGCTCATGCTGAAGTTCTCCGAGGGACCAATTCAGCAAATTGCTGTGGCAAACAAATCTTGATGGTATGAAACTACGATTTGTTGAATCTACATACTGCTTGGAACGGGAAGCCGTTTGAGGCAATCCTCCTTTTGTAGGAACTCGCAGTAGAGGATACGGGGCGGGTTGAAACAATTGAGGTGCGAGCATGTACATTTTGGATGAATGAGGATACATACATGACTTTATGGAAATCCATCTTGCGATCCTGTGCAGTCACAAGTACGTTTCAGGTGTTGATGTCCAGTTTACAAACTTTTCTACTTAGGTATGGATCGCCATCTCCTTCGATGAGCGCTAGTTGCATCGTCAGTGTTGCCTCGTCAGTGCAACATTTCTACATCTAGTCTCTATCCACTATTCATGTATATATATATATATATGTATATTAAAAGAGATATATCCTGAGATAAACATATTTCCTGTTGATCCCCTCATGCGTTGAAACTCAAAGCTTGGTCGGGTTGGCTTTGCCAAGGTCGTGGGACGCCTCGAAAACGAGATGTCCTGGGCGGTTCACCCGGCAGCACAAAGCTTGCGCTGCGGTGAAAATGCAGCGGAATGCTTCAGCTCAGATGCTGCTGTCCATTTCGATCGTTGACCACAGATTTCTTTCAACGACCATGCGAAGATGCGAAGATGTTGTCACAGTGTATAGGTGGGAATGGGATGTCCAAAACAAGGTGCGCAACTGTTAGTGCCAACTTCACTTGCCGCAGGGATGTGACGGCTGCGCTTGCTGCCTCTGGCGCCGGTTCTGTCGCCTTTTGGCGCGGCGCCGGCTCCGGTTCCGCCTGTGTGGCGTGTGGCCGGCAAGGCGCCGAGGGAAACGGGTGGTGAAGTGGTCACCCGTAGTGGTGGGCATGCAGAAGTACCCCCGCTGTTTCAGAAGTACAGCTACCACTCCCATAGTTATGGATGTGGTCATTGTAACACACTTAATTCTTTATTATCTGATGTAGTCTGATGTTAGTCGTTGCTTGTTGTTGGTTATTGTTGCTTATTGTTGGCTATTGTCGGCCATGGTTGGTTGTTGTTTATTGACCACGGCTTGGCCAATAAATCTATGGGATGGCACCGGGCAACCCCATCCAGACATGAGCAATGGGTTGGTGTTTTTACATGTATTATCCTACGTGGCCAAATAAAACACCATACACCCATTTGGAACCACCTGAATTAACAATATATATGTATATATGTGTATATAGTAATATATACACACAAATATAGGCTATTACCTGTGAAATTCTAAATGGACATCTGAAAACAATGGCGATAAAGATGGGTAACACATCTGGATTAACCCAATGCTAGTCTTAGAGCCTTAGAGGGGGAATGTAAGATTTCATCGTTCCGGCTGTTTGAAGTGCACCTGCACCAAGCAGTTGCATCTTTAGCTACAGTGCTTGATTTTAGTATATTTTTGTCACCTTCATTGATAAGTCATTGCAAACCAATTCTACCAACAAACCTTTTACGGACGTTTCAACGTGCTAGTTTTGATGATGGTCAACGTAGGTCACATTGGCACATGTTGGTAGGTCAAAGTCCCCACAGTCAGATAGTTATTTTCCTTCTTAAGATGTTCACCTGGGTGCCAGGATGATCCAAATGATCGGGAAGACCAACATCCCCAGACCACGGCTTTCGTGGCTTGCGTCATGCGTTGATAGATGCACAATGTACATTTCACATTTTGATACAACATAAATAATGCACATGCATATGTACAAATAGATTCGATACGCATGCAGTGATGGACTTTGAAGGCACTCTCTGCTCCACATTTGTGCAGCTATGTGCTAACCTTCTTTCTTCTTGACAACTCGTGGGTGCTTTGCTTTGGAGATACCCTTTTCCAGGGACAGTAAAATTTAGGTTCTTTGGGTTCACTTTCCGGCAAGTTTTGCTTGCCTTTCACACATTGCTATATTCTCCCTGCCGACAAATCTAGGCTCTAGAATAATCTTTGATTCCTTACTCATGCAGTACACGGTCGAAGGGTTTTCTTTTAGGAAAGCACAATCCTTCTAAAATATGTTTGCTAATGCACATGTAAACATATAAATATACTTGTAAACATACAGGCAGACATACATGTTTTGCACGTGTGTACATGTACCTCTTGACAGCTGCGTGGTAGTCGTTACCCTGTCGAAGATGGTTTGGCTGTGGATTCACTCTGTAACCTTTCCGAACCGAGATGAACAAAACAGTTTCACTGTGGTCGTGGTGGGATACCGAGCTATCAGTTCGCGGCCTGGCTCAGGCACCGGAGCGGATTCACTGTGCACTGCTTGCCAACGTGGGGAAGTTGCTGCTGCTTAGCTAACAGCAGTTCTGTTAGACGCTAAGCAGAGGAAGGATTTGTGCCGAGCACCCCACATTGCTCTGTTCCGGGACACTGTACCAGCTACAAACTCCTCAGAGATCGTGAAGTATTTTTGGTGCACTGCTCCAGTCGCCAGTGTGGAAGCAGATGGAAGCAGCATCTTTGTTTGTCTAGGCCGTCTAGGCCGAGTGGCTGCCGAAAGGTGTTGCAACTTGTGGAACATCTCAACAGCTCGGTATGCCAGGTTGGACTTCGAGAAAGCCTGGGTTTGTTGCTGGCCGTAAGACTGGCAGATGTTGGGAACAGAAGTGATAGTGATGGTAGGAAAAAAGTAATGATTATCACTATCACACCAACAGAAGTGACAAAAGGTCTTCCTAGTAATGGTAAAAATAATAATCATCCTTAGCTTCACCATCAACTTCATCAATCGCTACGAATGCCTAGATGCGCAGTGAGGGCTACATTTTGCAGCATTTTTGCTGAATAGTTGCGTTTATTGGTGCAGTGTTCGGACACACCATGATGCCACCAAAAATCGATGGGTGAAAAGCCACAGGTTCTTCAGAAACGATGGGAGAAACAGCACCAGATCTGCCATCGGGCTCTGAGGTTCAACGAATGTTGGGAAACATGGCGCAACGCCAGTACTGGGAGAGACGCCTCCTCCAGTGTTCTTCGTTGGCAATGGTGGGCCATGAGTTTCTGCATGGGATCTCTGGGAGTGAATACATTATCAGGGATACCGGGATACCTTCATCTATAGACAACCCCAGTTTGATGAGAAATATGGCTATGGTTTTTCATTGTTGGTTGTTATTCCCTGTTTCTCAACCATTCTCAACATTCACCATAATTATGTAGTCATGAGTATCATGCATTGTTGACCCGTCATCAAAGTTGATAAACCATCAAGTGACAATGGAATACCCACCGCTTATGCCAAAATGGGATTTTCAAAAAGGAAAGGAAAGTGGTTGCCAATGAGCCTAGGTAAGGCCAATCAGCCCATCTTAAAATGACAAGGCCGATGTTGGGGACATCTTAGGTGCATCCTGGGCCCATCCTGGCCCCAATCGACTCTATATCATCCCCCCGAAGTGGATGGTTTCTGAAAATCATTGGCTCTTTGTAGAATTGACTTGACTAGTACCCTCTCTTGTGAGTGTCACACGAAATTTTACAAAAACTCCTCCCACCGAAAGAACCAAAACAAACTGGACCCACGGAGACCCAACTCAACTGGACTCGGGCTTCATCTGAAGAAAGCAAAAGTGAAAGACGAGCGCTGTAATAGGCACCAATTTAGTAGAGAACCGGTCACCCATGTTATGAAGTACACACCAGCTCCGCAAACCCATCGTTCAAAAGTATGCAACAAACAAAGCATCGTAAAGCCACACTTTTGAACCAACCTGACATCCTTTTTGCCATCGTAAGTTGGGATCAGAGGTATCAACACATATCCAAAAGTATATACTGTCTACATTCTCAAAGCAGGGTTTGAGAGAATTAAGCCGGAACCTTCAAGAATTGTCCTCCTACGTATCACCCAAGCGCGATTGTGCGCCTCCACATCGCTCTAGAAGTCAGCCTCTTTGGACATCGATATGGGCGTTGGCAAAGGTCGAAAGCCATCCTGGTTCGGTTGTTCACATGGCGGCAAGGAATGAACAGATGGAATGTCTAGAGCCCGATTTGCGTAGTCACCCACCATGAGCATATCTATACAAAGCACCTCTTACATGCCAGGCCCCGCCCCATCAATTCTAGACAATGATAGGTCATTACTTTGATGAGCTTGTTCATAGGGACTGATGCTGAAAAAAGATTCAGCAAGAACGGCTGTGCAGTGCATAGCCACCAAACATTAACAAAGGTTATTGATCGGCAGGTATCCGTCATCGATATTACTACTGCAATCATCATTAAGCATAACTCTCCCTACTATTATGGGTGTTTTATCCTGTATTCTTAACCTTTGCCATCGCCATCATCCTTCTTCTTGCCTATCCCCACTATTGGTTCTGATATGTTATGATTCCATCATTTGTTGGTTATTATATAGTTGATTATAGTTGTGCTTTTCCCTGCGTTATTGTTGATGATCTCCATACACCCATCAATATGAGCCATCAGCAAGCCTACCATTTCGCCTATCATTTCGCGTCTAAGCCTATCATGAGAGGCTAACCCGTATTGTCTCTGAACCCTGGTGCCCACCCACTGGTACCTCTCCGAGGTGAGGAACAATGCATGGTGTGCACGGGAGGCTCCTGGGCCATGGCGCGGGATTGTCGGAGCATCTACTGCGACAACTACTTTCGCAAGGCGCCGCCGGGGGGTGGTTGGGTCAGGGGAGGTTTCGATCGGGTTTCATAGCCCAACATTTTTAAAGCACTGGTTCTACATCGTGAGCGGGTGATTTCTGGCGGTGATTGTCGGTTGTTCTTTTTGTTTCTTGTGCTATTTTCATCTATTGTCTTATTCTCAGACCAAGAAACTTAGATACCAAGACTTTCATAAATCCTTGGGGCATGGCTTCGGGACGGCTGGGAAGCCCATCACTGGTATCCTTCCACAGGCGAACGCACAGCTGCAGTTGAAGGCCCGCGGAAGCCTTGACCTGGACTGGTGAGGTCAGGGCACCCCGGGAGCCGAGTGACGAGTGGCACTGGTCATCCCTTGGGCATGGGTCAAATCTGTTCGATCAGATGGGGCTCTTGGGATGGGTGGCAAACGATGATCGGTTAGATGGGATATTTCTACTGGTGCATAGACTTGCTTCCCTAATGGTGAGAAAGGTTACATGTTCGGCACATTGGCGGCATGGGCAGTACAGGTCGATGGGAAAATCGTGCTCCTCCGCAGCAGATGGAAGATTCGCAGTTGAACTGAAACTAACCACCTGAGATCAAAGGGATAGACCATGATCAAAAGGAACCAGCTGATAACACCTGTTTGACTGCAATATTTGACACTATTTTCTCAAGGATTACCTTAGTTGAGGATGTTTTGCCACTATACTCATTATTTTCTAAAGGGCTGCTGTACATTAGTTGAGGGTGCTATGATACTTTTGCGATTTGGTACCTGCCACGATCAATCCATGCGGAAATAGCTGCTCGTATCAGCTTGTTGGCTGTGCATTTCTTTATCACTAGTAGGTATTGGCTGGAATCATTGCTCAATTTTCTAAGATTGAACAGCAGACAGGCTGAGCTATACATAATAACTATAGCTTTCACATTTGTACCTCCCGGTATCGGACTTGCGCCAGCCATCTCTTCTCTCAGGTTAGCCACCAGCGCAAACGTGAACGCCCAACTCTCAGTACTCTTGGGCCGGCTACCTGGTTGGTTGTGGTCTTCAGAATTGGCTTGTCACATATTGTCACTATCAACACCTGGATATGGTTGACAGGTGTAAGGGTGTAACTATGAATCAATCACTGAGACCATGACGATGCATCTTGGCATTGGAGCTGCTTGCTGGGCGATTTGATATCAGCACTAACACCGTTGCTCAGCGATTGCTTGAAAAAAGTGTCAGAATATCCATACTCAGGTTTTATTCAAAAGTAAACATATGGTGCCCAACGTGGATCGGCCTCCAATGAGCTTCTGATATGTTTATGACCCCAATGTTTCCCACAGGTTGCCTTCAAGCAAGTAGGCTCAGGCTTGATCCTCTTCCGCAGAGCATTGACCAATCCCTACATCAGTAACCCACTTCCTAGCCATCAGTGGTACCTGGTAGAACGCAGAGTTCAGCGGTGTTGTGAATGAGAGATGAATCAGATAATCCATGCTATGTGTATAAATATATATATATATATGAATAAATAATGTATATACATGTAGAGAGGATATATTTTGAAGGACAAGCCATATTTGATCTTGGTTGGAAGGGTCGTTGAACCTGTGACCGAAGGCACTTGTTGAGGAATCTTTTGGAACGCCTACAACTGCGACAACTCCCATGAATCAAACCAAGGGTCTCGTTTCATTTCGTTCCTTCAAGAACGCAATGCACAAAGCGGTAAGCCATTCAAGTGGCAGTGCCACTTCTTGTCCCGTGGTAGAGATCCAACTCTTTAGAAACCAGCATTAGTTTTAAGCATACACAGGTGGTGATCTACAGTGAAATTTAGGAGCTCTGTTTCCTGCCCTGCTCAAGACCAAGAGGCCCCGATTCGGTGCACAGCGCCGCGCAAGCGCTGGCTTCGCCATGGAGTCACTGGAAGTGGCGCCTAGCGATGACACTGACACATCGGTGCGCCGGAGATCAGCTCCGGAGGTGACCAAGAAGAGCATCGTGCAGAAGATGAGAAGAGCATCCATGGCGGCCTATCTGGCTGAAGCGCAAGGAATCAAAAGCATCAGCAGTGAGACATCCCAGACACCATCTGAGAAGGAGAAGCTGCGCGAACGGCGATGGAACCCAGTTCTTACCCACATGAACTGATCCTTGTGCAATGACAAACACTAGAGGGTACTGGAGGAGGCTACCTAGCCAAAGTTCAATCCAAACAAAACGATTACTTGTTTGTGTTTGTTGTTGTCGTTGTCGTTATCATCTCTCTTTCTCTCATTGTCTCCTCTGTATTTCTGTGCATACACAGACAGTATATGTGCGTTCATATTTGATTCTCAAAACATGTTCTTCGTTAGTGGCAATCATTTGGCAACTATTGTGTTTCAGAAAGAGACTTGGGGTTGATCGGCAATCAACGCAACTTGACAATGAAGGGGCTAAGACTCAAAAGCGATCACTGAACCATTGAGAACATGGTGCACCACTGCTCCTCCTTGTCAAACCAAGTTGCGAAAATTCGCCAGAATACTGGGCACACATGATATCTGTGTTTATGTCGCAGCGTCGCGAACGTTTGACGAAGCGCTGGGGAGGTAACACCACGAAATCCACTCCCAAACACATTTGGTCTACTTATGTCTACCTCATGAAAGGCGGATTCAGAGAGCTGAAAGGATTTCGCCGATAGCGTTTCGAGCGCTCGTTTTGCGTTTGTGTCCTCTGCAAAGAATCGAGAAGTTTTTCGCATCCAACATGCAGTTTTCGTGGCAGGCGCAGTGGTTTGTCACGCAAGCTCGCGTCAGCTAGCTGAAGTTGCTCTTGCTTTAGCAAGGAATTGGCAGGGACAGGACCTCTAAAAGTCACAAATAATTGAACAATTCAATTCTTGGGGGGGGGCCAGACAGACAGGCAGACAGACAGAGAGAGAGAGAGAGAGAGAGAGAGGGAGAAAGAGAGAGAGAGAGAGAGGGAGAGAGGGAGAAAGAGAGAGAGAGAGAACAGATAGTTAGATATTTAGATAGATAGCGATAGATGGATAGCGATGCATAGATAGCGATAGATGTATAGAAAATAGATAACAATAGGTAGCAAGAGATAGATAACGATAGAAGGCGATAGAGAGATAGATCGATACATAGATCGATAGATAGATCGATCGATGGAAAGATGCTCGTGGGTAGATAGATAGGAAGGTATAGATAGATAGGAAGACAGACAGATAATTGGATAAGATACGAATAAACTAGATTTGATAAGAGAGATAGATACACCGAAAACCAGATAAACAAAGTGAATATGTCCAAGAGATTCGAGGGATTGGATGGACATGACAAAGAGGTAGATGTTTCGCATGTGCAGCATGAAGCAGCCACCACAACCTCCACTCAAAATCTTTCCTTTGGCCCATTTCCGAATCAGAACTTCCGCCCCTGCGGGGCAGTGCTGTATGGATGACAGCCAGAGTAGCCCAAAGGACATGACATAGACATGACCGACATGACATGCTCAGCTCGCAGCCACAGCATAGCCACAGCATTTCCAGCTGTCATCCCAACCAGCTGCTGGGAGGAGCGAGAGGGTATCAGCAGACAGGAAGCGTGGGGCAACATGGTTCTGGCCCTCATTGGTGTCATGGTTTGCTTCTTGCCCAACATCATGGCCAAAGCCGGCTGGCTCATGGCTCCTCCAGCGCTATTCATCTCAGCACTTATGCTGATCAGGATGCTGGGTGCTGCCCTGAAAGGCTTTCAGATTTTTTTGAAAAATCATATTCAATACCCTATCCGTAAGTCCACTCTGAAGCAACCCTGGTTTCAGTGGAATCTTTCATTGCAAGGTTGCCAAGGCGATTGATAGCATGGAGCATGGGAAAGGATTTGTTTCATGTGTTGATGAGGGCAGCAAGACGTTCATGTTGGTTGTTGGGGTGCCTGGCTTACTGGTCGCGCACAATTTGAACGCACGACTCACACAGGTATCGGAGGAGTAGAAATTAGAGGCGTCCAGTTGTTGCTGGTGCGGTCCAGGATTGTTCCACTTGGTACGTCACTAAACATTGCAAAAATTGAATCACACAGTAAAAATGGAACTACACTCCGTGGAACAAGACACCTGTCCTTGTTGCAAGAATGATGGTAGAGAAACATTGTGACAGGTTTCCCTGCGAGAGCATCTACAGCGGAACAAAATCAGCATATATTTGTGCATACGTTTGCTAGGAATTGCAAATCAATGTGCATATGAATAGGATGTGTGTATCTGAATACAGTGTATTTATGTGTACTTAAATACCAGGTTACCAGTGGTATGGCTAAGAAATGCTGTGATGATCTTATGTATATGTATACATAAGTGATATGCACCAGCATTTACCCGAGTGAGGATGGGGAACCTCATTTGCAAAGCCTGCGAGTTGGTAGAAGATGCTGAAGGCTCCTCTGCAGGGAGCGTGAAGAGCTACGAGGAATTGGCCAAAGCCGTGGGGATGTACAAAGTTCTCATGGTCACCAAGAATACCGTGCCTGGTCGAAGACTATGACACATCAGATCTTATTGCATTTTTTTCTTGGCTTTAGTGCCTCTTGCTCATGAACCCACTAAAGGGATATGCATGGCTTTGAAAGATAATTGCGAGAGTGGAAATGCCGGGACATGCGGAACCATGAACACCGGGACTGATGTTACATGAACTGACTCTGGCAGGCAGCAACTCTTGGACATCATGCGTGAACCAGCAGCCTAGCAAAGACTTGGGTGAATCATTAGTTGTTTGAACCAGAAGTTGTAAAGAATTAGTCTAAGCTCCGAGAACTTTCATTGCGAAGACGATGGACACAACACGGCGGTCTTAAGGATTTTGGTTGCGTAGCAGCTTTATGTACTTTCCAATAAAACTCGGGTTTGTCATGGTTTGTGCATCAATGGTATCAGCTCTTTGCTTGGTTTCCCAATGATCATTCACGGATGATTGGGTTTGTGATTAGATGAATTTTGAATAATTTTGATGATTTTAAATGGTTGGTTTCCGAATTATGACCATTTTTGTCCGCGACCCGTGCGCCTTGGATTGCCATAGGAACCCCTTTGCCGCACACAGTCGAGGTGCTTCTGGCCACCGTCATTCTGGCCGAAAAATTTCTCGTAGGCGCGGGCCCGGCTCGAACCGCCAGCGTTGGTTGCCAGTGACAAGTTATACTTGAACTCACCAATCAATACTTGAACTCACCAATCAATACTTGAACTTGGTATACAGCACTACAAGTTATCAACTAGTTACCAAGCACTGAACTTTAGTTATTTTTGACTAGTTGGTCTATCCTGTTATATCTAGTTGGTCTATCCTGTTATAACTATTTGGTCTTTCCTGTTATAACAGAGGAATGCTGATTAACTTACACAAGTTATACAGCACTTCATGATCACTTGATGTAGTATTTGTATGGCGGCACCGAAACCAAGCTAGTCGGATCAGCACCAAAAAGAACAACAATCAGCCAACCGTACCAGCCATTTGGGACTCAGATATGAACCCCACTCATGCCTCCAAAAAGCAGCCTACCTAGCAGGAGGTAAGGGCACAAGAGTTGCAGAAAGCTGGTGATTCTTTGGCCACTCCCGTGCAAGCTGTTCCAAGCGGGTCTTAAGAGCGCGACATGCCACGCAGCTAAACGGCAACCAACTCTTCAACCCGTGGGTGTCTCACTTCGCCAGGCGCTTTGGCGGGCCTCTTGCCGTTTGACATCCCAAAGTGGGTGTTCCTCTGGTTCGCCATTTTCCCCGCCTTTTGCCTCATGGCGTTGCTAAGGGATCTGTCCCAGCTCAGCAAATACGCCTGGGTGGGCTTAGTTGGTCGCTTGCTGGCAAGATGTTGTTTGAAAGGTGTGCTGAAGCCATGAAGAAACATTCAGCAATATTATATGATATGCTTGTCAGTAGAAGGGAAGGAATCAGATTTTGCTTAGCATTTCACCGGATCAATGCTCAACGAAAGGAATCTTGAGCATGACAAGTATTTCAGACTATGCTTCACATGGGCAGAATTGATATTATTGTACTAAAAAATCACAAGTGCCAACATTATGCTTAACACTAGCTAGCATTGAGATTTTGCTTTACAATCACAAGTATCGCGCTTATGTTCAACAATCACAATTTTGGGATTCACAAGTATTGAGACTATGACTGCCATTAGCGAGTTATTCAGATAATCTGCATTAACATTGTGCTTAACAATGCAAGGATTAAGAATTTCCTTCACAACAACAAAGGTCGCGATTGTGATTGAACCTCATTTGTTCTTATTGTTTTTGGTTTACAGGGATTAGCAGCAAGATTGTGTTCAACAATATCAAGTATGAGTTGAGGCGTGAGTAACCAGAGTGCAAATTATGTCACACAATAATACATTAGAAAGTGTTTCACAATCACACATATGAAGAGTATGCTTGATAATGCACCACATAAAGATAATTCTTTCACAAACCAGCTATTATGATTGTTTTTGACAACATCTATCAAATTTGCGCTTCACAATAACCAGAAGTAAGAGTTGGTTGGACAACAAACAGTATTTTTTTGCCAAACAATACGAAGTACGAAGGTTGTACAGGACAGCAAGAGCGATTAAGATGAGGCTTCACAAAAACAGGTCCTAATACAATGCTTAACAACAGCATGCATTAATTGCATAGGATGATGCTTATCAATAACCAGTATTCAGATTTTGCTTGGCAACTACTTCATGAGGATTAGGACCCAAAAGGGGAATTATGATTATGCTTAACAATCACCATTCTAAGGATTTGGCTTGACCGAAGCAAACATGGAAAGCATAGCCACCAATAGAGCCAAAATACGATTACATTCGGCACTGGCAAGTATTGAAATCATGCTTAGAGCCAACAAGTACTGTACAGTACTGCAACTACGCCCAGTAATGATCATATCAGGGGCATGCTCACCACCAACAACAAGTGTTAAGGCTTTGTTTACCGATAAACAACATGTACGCGTTTTGCATTTTACTCGGCAGTCGTGAGTTTGCAGATTATGCCGAACAAGATCGAACAAGAACACAAAACAAGATTATCCTTAACAGTTGCCAGTATTCAAAAAACGTGTAGCTACCGCAAGCATATATTAAGATTATGCTCCACACTCGCAAGCACTCATTTCATGTCCGACAACATATGTTCGGATTTACCTTTTCAACAACAGGTGTTACAATTTTGCTTACCAAGAACAATGGTATGTATGTATATATGTATGTATGTATGTATGTATGTATGTATGTATGTATGTATGTATGTATGTATGTATGTATGTATGTATGTATGTATGTATGTATAATGTATGTAATGTATGTAATGTATGTAATGTATGTAATGTATGTAATGTATGTAATGTATGTAATGTATGTAATGTATGTAATGTATGTAATGTATGTAATGTATGTAATGTATGTAATGTATGTAATGTATGTAATGTATGTAATGTATGTAATGTATGTAATGTATGTAATGTATGTAATGTATGTAATGTATGTAATGTATGTAATGTATGTAATGTATGTAATGTATGTAATGTATGTAATGTATGTAATGTATGTAATGTATGTAATGTATGTAATGTATGTAATGTATGTAATGTATGTAATGTATGTAATGTATGTAATGTATGTAATGTATGTAATGTATGTAATGTATGTAATGTATGTAATGTATGTAATGTATGTAATGTATGTAATGTATGTAATGTATGTAATGTATGTAATGTATGTAATGTATGTAATGTATGTAATGTATGTAATGTATGTAATGTATGTAATGTATGTAATGTATGTAATGTATGTAATGTATGTAATGTATGTAATGTATGTAATGTATGTAATGTATGTAATGTATGTAATGTATGTAATGTATGTAATGTATGTAATGTATGTAATGTATGTAATGTATGTAATGTATGTAATGTATGTAATGTATGTAATGTATGTAATGTATGTAATGTATGTAATGTATGTAATGTATGTAATGTATGTAATGTATGTAATGTATGTAATGTATGTAATGTATGTAATGTATGTAATGTATGTAATGTATGTAATGTATGTAATGTATGTAATGTATGTAATGTATGTAATGTATGTAATGTATGTAATGTATGTAATGTATGTAATGTATGTAATGTATGTAATGTATGTAATGTATGTAATGTATGTAATGTATGTAATGTATGTAATGTATGTAATGTATGTAATGTATGTAATGTATGTAATGTATGTAATGTATGTAATGTATGTAATGTATGTAATGTATGTAATGTATGTAATGTATGTAATGTATGTAATGTATGTAATGTATGTAATGTATGTAATGTATGTAATGTATGTAATGTATGTAATGTATGTAATGTATGTAATGTATGTAATGTATGTAATGTATGTAATGTATGTAATGTATGTAATGTATGTAATGTATGTAATGTATGTAATGTATGTAATGTATGTAATGTATGTAATGTATGTAATGTATGTAATGTATGTAATGTATGTAATGTATGTAATGTATGTAATGTATGTAATGTATGTAATGTATGTAATGTATGTAATGTATGTAATGTATGTAATGTATGTAATGTATGTAATGTATGTAATGTATGTAATGTATGTAATGTATGTAATGTATGTAATGTATGTAATGTATGTAATGTATGTAATGTATGTAATGTATGTAATGTATGTAATGTATGTAATGTATGTAATGTATGTAATGTATGTAATGTATGTAATGTATGTAATGTATGTAATGTATGTAATGTATGTAATGTATGTAATGTATGTAATGTATGTAATGTATGTAATGTATGTAATGTATGTAATGTATGTAATGTATGTAATGTATGTAATGTATGTAATGTATGTAATGTATGTAATGTATGTAATGTATGTAATGTATGTAATGTATGTAATGTATGTAATGTATGTAATGTATGTAATGTATGTAATGTATGTAATGTATGTAATGTATGTAATGTATGTAATGTATGTAATGTATGTAATGTATGTAATGTATGTAATGTATGTAATGTATGTAATGTATGTAATGTATGTAATGTATGTAATGTATGTAATGTATGTAATGTATGTAATGTATGTAATGTATGTAATGTATGTAATGTATGTAATGTATGTAATGTATGTAATGTATGTAATGTATGTAATGTATGTAATGTATGTAATGTATGTAATGTATGTAATGTATGTAATGTATGTAATGTATGTAATGTATGTAATGTATGTAATGTATGTAATGTATGTAATGTATGTAATGTATGTAATGTATGTAATGTATGTAATGTATGTAATGTATGTAATGTATGTAATGTATGTAATGTATGTAATGTATGTAATGTATGTAATGTATGTAATGTATGTAATGTATGTAATGTATGTAATGTATGTAATGTATGTAATGTATGTAATGTATGTAATGTATGTAATGTATGTAATGTATGTAATGTATGTAATGTATGTAATGTATGTAATGTATGTAATGTATGTAATGTATGTAATGTATGTAATGTATGTAATGTATGTAATGTATGTAATGTATGTAATGTATGTAATGTATGTAATGTATGTAATGTATGTAATGTATGTAATGTATGTAATGTATGTAATGTATGTAATGTATGTAATGTATGTAATGTATGTAATGTATGTAATGTATGTAATGTATGTAATGTATGTAATGTATGTAATGTATGTAATGTATGTAATGTATGTAATGTATGTAATGTATGTAATGTATGTAATGTATGTAATGTATGTAATGTATGTAATGTATGTAATGTATGTAATGTATGTAATGTATGTAATGTATGTAATGTATGTAATGTATGTAATGTATGTAATGTATGTAATGTATGTAATGTATGTAATGTATGTAATGTATGTAATGTATGTAATGTATGTAATGTATGTAATGTATGTAATGTATGTAATGTATGTAATGTATGTAATGTATGTAATGTATGTAATGTATGTAATGTATGTAATGTATGTAATGTATGTAATGTATGTAATGTATGTAATGTATGTAATGTATGTAATGTATGTAATGTATGTAATGTATGTAATGTATGTAATGTATGTAATGTATGTAATGTATGTAATGTATGTAATGTATGTAATGTATGTAATGTATGTAATGTATGTAATGTATGTAATGTATGTAATGTATGTAATGTATGTAATGTATGTAATGTATGTAATGTATGTAATGTATGTAATGTATGTAATGTATGTAATGTATGTAATGTATGTAATGTATGTAATGTATGTAATGTATGTAATGTATGTAATGTATGTAATGTATGTAATGTATGTAATGTATGTAATGTATGTAATGTATGTAATGTATGTAATGTATGTAATGTATGTAATGTATGTAATGTATGTAATGTATGTAATGTATGTAATGTATGTAATGTATGTAATGTATGTAATGTATGTAATGTATGTAATGTATGTAATGTATGTAATGTATGTAATGTATGTAATGTATGTAATGTATGTAATGTATGTAATGTATGTAATGTATGTAATGTATGTAATGTATGTAATGTATGTAATGTATGTAATGTATGTAATGTATGTAATGTATGTAATGTATGTAATGTATGTAATGTATGTAATGTATGTAATGTATGTAATGTATGTAATGTATGTAATGTATGTAATGTATGTAATGTATGTAATGTATGTAATGTATGTAATGTATGTAATGTATGTAATGTATGTAATGTATGTAATGTATGTAATGTATGTAATGTATGTAATGTATGTATGTAATGTATGTATGTATGTAATGTAATGTAATGTAATGTAATGTAATGTAATGTAATGTAATGTAATGTAATGTAATGTAATGTAATGTAATGTAATGTAATGTAATGTAATGTAATGTAATGTAATGTAATGTAATGTAATGTAATGTAATGTAATGTAATGTAATGTAATGTAATGTAATGTAATGTAATGTAATGTAATGTAATGTAATGTAATGTAATGTAATGTAATGTAATGTAATGTAATGTAATGTAATGTAATGTAATGTAATGTAATGTAATGTAATGTAATGTAATGTAATGTAATGTAATGTAATGTAATGTAATGTAATGTAATGTAATGTAATGTAATGTAATGTAATGTAATGTAATGTAATGTAATGTAATGTAATGTAATGTAATGTAATGTAATGTAATGTAATGTAATGTAATGTAATGTAATGTAATGTAATGTAATGTAATGTAATGTAATGTAATGTAATGTAATGTAATGTAATGTAATGTAATGTAATGTAATGTAATGTAATGTAATGTAATGTAATGTAATGTAATGTAATGTAATGTAATGTAATGTAATGTAATGTAATGTAATGTAATGTATGTATGTAATGTAATGTAATGTTATGTAATGTTATGTAATGTTATGTAATGTAATGTTATGTAATGTTATGTTATGTTATGTTATGTTATCTTATGTTATGTTATGTGATGTTATGTTATGTTATGTTGTGTTATGTTGTGTTATGTTGTGTTATGTTATGTTATGTTATGTTGTGTTATGTTATGTTATGTTATGTTATGTTCTGTTTGTAATGTAATGTAATGTAATGTAATGTAATGTAATGTAATGTAATGTAATGTAATGTAATGTAATGTAATGTAATGTAATGTAATGTAATGTAATGTAATGTAATGTAATGTAATGTAATGTAATGTAATGTAATGTAATGTAATGTAATGTAATGTAATGTAATGTAATGTAATGTAATGTAATGTAATGTAATGTAATGTAATGTAATGTAATGTAATGTAATGTAATGTAATGTAATGTAATGTAATGTAATGTAATGTAATGTAATGTAATGTAATGTAATGTAATGTAATGTAATGTAATGTAATGTAATGTAATGTAATGTAATGTAATGTAATGTAATGTAATGTAATGTAATGTAATGTAATGTAATGTAATGTAATGTAATGTAATGTAATGTAATGTAATGTAATGTAATGTAATGTAATGTAATGTAATGTAATGTATGTAATGTATTAATGTATGTATGTATGTATGTATGTATGTATGTATGTATGTATGTATGTATGCATGTATGTATGTATGTATGTATGTATGTATGTATGTATGTATGTATGTATGTATGTATGTATATCTCATGCCCAATAGCAAGTATGAAGGTTCCGCTTAACAATCACCAGTATGGAGCTCAATTGTGCTTGTTCTAAAACAGATTAAGGTTGTACTTGCCAAGGACAAAAATGTTGAGTACTCTTGAGAATAAAAGCGTATGAAGATTTTTGCGTGTGCTTAATGAAATGCATTTTTTCCTAGCAATAGCACATATTCAGACGACGCTTGACTATGACCAGCTTCAGGCTTGTTCTCAGCAATGAAGCGTATTGCACAATCAAAACTACTAAGATTTCTCTGAAGAATGGCGCGAATCACGATCATGTTTCTGAAGAACAAGTAGTGCTTAACAATAGCACATATTCAGAGTACGCTTGAGAGTCACACGTAAGCTTACTATGCTTATCAAAATGGAAAAATATAGATCCTATGCTGAGTACGAACAAAGATATTCCAAGCACGTCCTTTATGATTGCATAAATTAACATGATACTTCAAATCAGGCACTCTCGAGATTGCTGTATGTCTCATATAGCGCCAACTACTGGAACATGTTGCTTGACACTAGCACAATTCTTCAGATGATGCTTGACCTTAGCTTGGTTTTTCGGTGCGTTCGTGCGTTTCTATCGCACGTTCGGCAACCGGTGCGTTTCTAACGCGCGTTTTCGGAGGATCCTTTTTTCAGATCTCTACACCAACAAGAGTGAGTGGTGAATCCCTAGCGTTGGAGTGCAGAGAGTGATTTGGAGCTGCTGTTGAGCTCTCCAGTGGTGCCGGTTGGGGGTACGGATCCTTTTTTTTCAGATAGAAAAATGGATCCGCAAGGTTCCTCGCGTGATTCCTCCATCGTTAGTTTCCTGATTGATACGATATTTCGCATTAATTCGTATCAACCAGGACTAACAATGGAGGAATCGCGCGAGCAAACTTGCGGATCCATTTTTCTATCTGAAAAAAACGGATCCGTACCCCCAACCGGCACCGCTGGAGAGCTCAACAGCACGCTCCAACGCTGGGGGGTTCACCAACACCTCCCAGGACCGAGCAACACTCCAATGCCGGGGTGTACACCATCACCCCCCGTTGGAGTGGGGCAGACCCAAGAAGAAAAACCATACGTCCAAAAGGATGAGCTGGACCTAGTCCCAGAGAGGACAACGGCTCTCACTGACAAAAAGTTGGAAAACATTAACTTCTCTTCAGCTCTTAGGAGCCAAAAACATAACCAGTCCTTTTTGCGGGAAACGGAAAAGGGAAGCACAGCTGCGAAACCAGGGAAACAGTGAAGTTTGAAGCCCTGCGTTTGGAACGCGCGTTCTGAACACAGCGTTTTGCGTTTGGCGTTTGGAACGTGCTAAGTGCTTAACAGGCACACGTCAAGTATTCAGAGCATACCGACAATAACAACAAATTATATTAGGATTATGCTCGACAATCACACGTATTTCCTTGTTTTGAAACAATAAGAAGTGTCAAGATTCTGCTGGACAACAACAGCTCCGAAGATTATTATTAACATTGACTAGTATTTGGAATTATTTAGATATATAATTACCACCAAGGCCAGCATTCAGAACTTAATAGCTAATACATGACCACACACACACACACGTTTTGCAAATGATGCTCAACAATTGGCACAAGGTGACCTTTGCACGAGATTGAGCTGTACTCAAAATCATGAATCTTATTTGCAGGCCTGTCATTTTTATCAAAGCAAAAAAGACAAAGGCAAACAAACATCACCACCAGGGTCGACCCAAACCAACACCTCTAAAGATCTTAATTGGGAGATCTGTATTGCTTACTGTACTTCTCCCCCAACCGTGGTAAAATGTGGTAAATCATCAGCTACGCTTAAACCAAGGGTGGTGAACTTGAAGAAATCCCCTGAGTTTCGCTGAAGCGTTTCGCTTCGCTGTCAGGCATGGGAGTGCAACTTGTGGGCCTGGTGGGGGGATGCCTCCTGGGCAGTTTCTCCGGCAAAAAGCAGAGTCATTCGATGATGCCCCCGGAGGGCTCGGTCCCGGGCATGAGCCTTGGCTCATGGCGCTGGTCCGGTGGGAAGGTTTGTGGCACCGGCGCACGGTCTTCCAGCACTAGCGCTTGGGCCCAGCTTGGTTTGCCTATCGCAGGATCTTTTGGATCAAGTTACCCTTGGGAAGGTTGCGCTGCACCTTGAGAGCTTTATCCGAAAGCCAACAGTAGAGATGCCAACCTTTTGTAGTGGCTTTTGTTCAACCTTTTAAGTTTTATCAGCTCCTACATCGTACAAGGTGAAACCTTGGTTGGTTTCCCCACAAACGAATCACCTTCGTTGCAGGGTGACAAGCTGTGTTGGGATGGTTGATCGTGACCATGGCACGCAGTGTGACTGCCTGAGACGGACAGATCTCTGATCGAAACCCTGCATTGCTGCTGCACAGATTCCAAATAAGCAGAGTCACTGCCCATTTTTGGAGAATGTTTTTTGATTCCTTCCCAGAGACAGTACAGTACCAGTATGTGTTATATCATTCTATATATATATAATGATACGCATGGTGACGCACGTATCACCCACAAGCAAAGTTCCAAATAGATTATCGCCTTTCAATCCGATCATCGAACCTCAGCCGTATTGCAGAAACAGAAAGTTGGAAGCTGAGCAAACTTTTTGAGTCCGATGGGAACCCCAGTGGCACCTCGGGGCGCCTGGCCCAGGGCTGGGATCACTTTGTCCGCCTTCATCTTTTGCTTCGCGATCCTTGCCACTGTTCCCAGCGTGCGCTCACAGATGAGGGAGCCCAGTGAGATGCCTCTAGCGTTGCGGGACGCCATTGGCTTCACACTGATCTTGTAGCCTGGTGTTCGCACAAAGTGCATCAAAGTTCTAGGACCAAACGATAGGTGGGTACATGTCCTCTGGCTTTGTAGGACCTCTTTACGCTATTCTTGTATCAAACTTGGACACAGCAAAAAACCTTGCGTTTGATTGGAGGTGTCACCTCAATTAGATACTGTGAAATTATTGTTTCTTGGAAGAAAACCACCTTAATCGGCCAAGGCCTATCCATTGGAAATCAGCAAGGGTCGTTCACTGAATATCTGCACACACACACACAAATCAGTCTGTCCTTTGTGGGATGTGTAGCTGACTATTTTTGGCTGTTTGCTTGGTAAAATGACTGGACATCACACACGCCTACGGGCGAAAGAAGTTGTCAGTTGGTCTGCTAATGATTCCACTCCACTTGATCTATCTTTGGGTGCCTGACAATGAGCCACGAACCTCAAAAGATACCTGCAGTATTCATATGAGTTGTACCCTCCTGCAAACATAAATGGAAAATTGCCATGTCCAACAGGTAAGCCATCCTTAAACGGATCTTCCATTGCTGTGTACGATTACCAGCGGGCTATACACTCTCTCACAATCGTCTCCTTTTGACAATGATTGGTTGCAGCAGTATGCAGTAGTGGGATGTGGTGGGTCTTCGCACGCCCAACGACTAGGTGTTGACCCCGGATACTCCAACGGGCCAGCCAAGTACGTGCGTTGTCAAGGACAGCAATTTATAGGGATGTCTACAACCATTGAAATCCATCTTAGAACATATTATGATCCTAAATATACGTACTATGTATGATATGTACTTTATATTCTAATGCACCAGCCATTGTACACTTGGGTGATATCTAGTGTCGAATGTTCGCTGTCAGTTTCTGCTTCGCGCTCCACGTTCAAAGGATGGGCCAGCTCCAGTCTAGGCAGCTTTTCAGCAGCTGGGGTTAAACTATGGTTGATATGCATGGAATCATTGCAATAGTTTATTAGCATTGGTTCATCAGCCATTCACGATATGGGTTTGTCAAAATTGTTGTACCTACTAACCATTCAATGATAATCATCCACCACTTTTTGTGATGCACCGTATTCAGAAGCATTTTTTTGAGTTTCTCCTTCCATCATCCGTTGCTTCATGGATGGGGCTGTGAGGTATGAGGTCATCATGGTTTGGGGCTACTTTGCCTACGGAGAAGATGTCAACGAAAATTTCACGGAGGATATCTCGGAATCCTATCCCATTTTCGGCATCCTTCCATCTTGTGGCCTTTTTGCGAACGTTGCCATAACTGCTCCTCTCTTCTTCTACTGTTTCATGGAAGATAACTATGTTTTTTGATTTTTTTGGGCTGTGTTCCTGCTTGCTCTGGCTTGAAAATCGTTGAAAATCGACGTTCTATGGGGAGGACACACATATGAGTCAACGCTAGGTGCGTCCAACAAGCTGTGATGTTTGTATTGTGAGCAGATCACATAGGTCTTGTGAGTCCAATGACAATTCAGGAGAATTTCTTATCAGAATTAAAGTATCCAAAAAGAGTGTACCTGGAAATTTTGTGCTTCTCTCTAGATAAACAAGACCGTTTTGGGCATTTGTGGATGTTGCCATGTTGACCTTCCCCAAGGCTGAATGCTTTGACAGGTCGCGATTGAATCAGCTTGCAGCCTCCCCAAGGGGTTTTCACATTCCATCTTTGCTGGGTAAGGTACTCCTACCATTTTGAATTCTTTCGGGAGTGTCTCTTCTGGTGGTGTTGACATTGTGTTATCTCACAAACCAATCATAGTCAACTTATGTCAACTTCTTGATTTGCTGCTCATAATTGGGAGCGATATCCAAGTTGGGCGTCAAGAGCTAGTTTTATTTTCCGCAAAATCTGCGAGTTTGATCCGCTCCAATGTCGGTCCTTTGTGATTCCGCACCCCACAGCTCACGGCTGACCAGGCTTCTTCAGTGTCCTTGAAGCCACAGGTAATGACCAGGTCCGAACTCCAGGATCAGTACCCAACACAGTGGCTCGCATCACGCTGGTCTTGGTGCTGACTTTTTCTGGAGCTGTCATTAGTGGACTATTGCCTCTCATCGGAGTCTTCTCTTCGGTGTTCTGCGTATGCAACAACATTTTCTTCCCAATTCTATTCTACAACCGCTTACGTTACAAGGCTGCGCAGCCAGCGAGCGTTCTTGATCGTGCATTGGACGCTGCTCAGATTGAATAATCGGAAACACAATCATGCAACCCTTGGGAGACTTGTCTCAGTGATATTTTTCATCCTTAAGAAGATCAGTGTGCTGGCTGCACCTTTTGAACACGTTCGACTGGGAGAACACTGGTTTACCAAATAGCACCTTCATGCACCTTCGGCAGCTTTGTAGTTTTTGATTCTAATCTTCCTTGAAATTCTTTCAGGGCGACATATGACTTTTTTCAGGATTTCGGCTGCGGGGCTGCAGTGGGCTTAAGGGTTGGGAAGGGTTGGGAAAGGAGCTTTCTGCTGGTCCGTGGAAACCAGAACACAGAATACAGATGAATACAGATGAATACAGATGAATACAGCAGGTTGGTTTTCAATCGCTCATTTATCACGAACTGCGAGATGATCCGAGATGCCCTAAACCCCGTGGGCGTGGGGCCCCCCGGGGCCTCATGGGGCCACAGGGCCCTGCTGAGGCTCTCATTGCTATCGTCGGCGTCCTGGTCTTCGTCTATGGTCTGCAGGGATCGCTGGAGACCTTGGCCAAGGAGATGGGGTGGGAGTCCCAGATGCGCAAGCGCAAGCGTTGCAAGGCAGCGGAAAGCTACAGTAAGTATAGATACTGGTATAATATGATATGATTTTTATATATGTACATAAATAACTAAATGAATATTTAAATAAACCAATAAATCACTCAAAATACATATAGATATATTTGAAATTGATATGACTGATATGTACACATATATACCACTATGTGCAAATAAGACTGTATATGGAAGACTATGTTAGTATGTTGTTTCTTCATTTCTTCGCCAAAATTGTCTTATTGCACATGTCTCATTCTTTGATGTTCGAATGTTACATGTTTTCCTCGGACTGACTGCCGTTTGGTGGTCCTTGGCGTCGTTGTTACTACGTCGTCGTTGCCGTTGTTCTCGATGGCGTGGTCGGCTTCATTCTGGGCGCAGTTGGTCGGGATATATTGGAATATAGCGTAATGTGCTTTGTAGTTGTGGTATATTGTGGTTATTGTTATTGTTTTTTGTTGCTTTTTGCTGTTGTTGCTCAATGGAAGGAGAAGGAAATCGAGCAGTGCTTTTTCCCATACATGTATCATGTCGTGTTGTGCTTTCCCGGGCCTTCCACTCAACGAACCAATTCCATCCCTCCCACCGAGCACCCCACCCAACCCGTGGTGTAGCGGCAAATTTGCGGGTTCATCCAGTTGTATTGCTCCAAAGGAAGCGGAATCCAGGATGTCAAGTGATCTCCCGAATCAACCTTGGAGATGGTGCATGTTTGCGCATGAGTATTGGATAAGCATTTCAACAGTGGGTTCAACTTGCCCTACATGACATTTATGCGCACGTAATAGTAAGCATAGTGTATAGGGTGGTTTCTGAAAATGTGGACCCCCCAAAATGGATGGTATGTTATAGGATATTACAAGAAATCATGAACATTGGATGATTTGGGGGTCCCCGATTTTGAGAAACACTGCCATATGTACGAGCGCGCTTGACTTTGCAAAAACCATGACAAGAATGCCGGTGTTCACAAAAGAAATTGGGCAGACCGCAATCTGCAGGGGTTCGTGTGGTTGGTTCGGACATGAGATAGATGAAGTCGCTAGTGCAAACGCCTCCATCCAAGTCATCCCCCGTGATTGTACACCTATAGAATGCTGGACTCTTGACATGTATAAAATGTGTTTTTGGGGTCATTCTATACAGTCACTAGTTTGCACCTGTTTTGGACGGTGTGAGAATCGTCATTTTACACAGTGAGCTTTCTTTTTTGGATGCTTCTGGTTGACTCAGGGAAGGTCATTTCATAGTTTTTTTTGAATTTCCAATATTTTTTCGTGGCGCAATTCATGCCCACCTGGCCCGACCATTTCATACAGATCAACAAGAGATCCAGCCCTGACTGTCTAACAGTCAGTGCACTTGACCCGGGTCATTCTATACATTGGCTATCATTGGCTATCATTGGCTATCACTACCTTATGTTTAGCAGCTCCAAGGTTTAGGCCCATGTTAGGCACAGAGGTTGGGAAAATGTTGGGGTTATGATAGGTTTATGTTGGGAAAAGGATCTCTTAGGCGCAGGAAGGGTGGAAACACATTGATAAGGATAATTAATAATGACGGTAATCAACATACTAAATCACATTAAGATGTATATCGCGCACGGCTTCCGTTCGTCCACAGGCCGGCTTTCGCAGGCCTGGTGGTCCACAGGTGGAACCAAAGGCGATAGCGAACAAAGTCGCTGCTAATAGTTGGCTGGTCACGGCACCAGCAACTGAAGGCAAAGACCCATCGGATTAGACACGATAGGGCCGGGCGAAACCTTGGGAGTTAACAATGGGCCTGCATCCAACAAAATCACGCAGGGAACACAAAACATACTCACTATCATCAAGACCAATCCCCATAGTCACAGAGGTCTGAACAACATGAACACCAACGACACTTAAATGCCCACTAGGATGCATGCCTCTCACCCCGATCGCTTGAAAGAATTTCGTGAGCATTTGTCGAAAGATGCGGAAATCAGCAGAAAAGGTGGGATGACAAAACCGAGAACCACCACCAAGACCCGTCAAATGATCACCAAGAAAACGACGAACCACAACATAAAATTCGACAAAGCTCACTGGTCTCATAACGGTGGCCAATTGATCCTGGGCAACGATCCATCGGCTCAGAAAACCGCAGACCTTCACAAACAAATGATCCTGTACAATAGCAAACAAATTCTCATCATCCTGATACTGCAAAAACTGTGCGTGGAAACTAGCAGTATTCGGCATCGCATCTATACAATGGGAAAGCGGTGAAACTTGCTCTTCCAGCACATCTTCGTCTTGCACGACGTTGTCTGAGTGACAGTCTCTGGCTGCTATAGCAACATGAAAAGAACTCAACAAAGCAACCCGGCGACGCCACAGTCTCCTGAAACCACTATACCTAGACCAAAGATTCACAAAATAAGAAGGACGACTTCCCTGAGCCAATCGAGACTGCAAATCTGCAAGGGAGTTCCAACGAATTGCGAAATCTTCACAAGGATCAAGGCTTTCAGCCTCGTCCACATGGCTGGCAACTTTGTGTACATGAACCGTGACAAAGAGGACCCGAAGCTGGCGATCCACTCGATGCCACAGGTCTGAGTGTTCCCATTCGTCTGGATGTTCTGTCTGCTGAAGCAACTGGCGAAGGTGATCCACCACAAGCTGATTGTCGATCCACAAGTGAAACTCACCGGTGCGAGGGCCAATCCAAAGCAGAGCATTCAAGACCGCAGTAGTTTCTGCGCGAAGCACATTTTGTTGAATACCTTTGAGGGGCCCAGAGCTGAGTGGCCCTTTGTCTGCAACTACAACCGCCCAAGAAGCCAAGGCTTCTTCTTCATCCGCAGGTGAATCGCAGGAGCCATCTGTGAAGACATGCCAAACATGCCCCGAAGGGCTAAAGGCATAGTTCTGCAGTTGATCTGGTAAACTGATAAGCGCTTCCCAAACCAGCAAAGTCCAAGGATTCTGAGGCACTAAGCCAGCCAATTGGAAAGAGCGAGGAAGTTCATCCCAGCAGCTGAAAAGCTCCTGGTGGGCACCTCGAACAGTGTCATAGTGACTACATACTGTGTATCGATGTTCCTTGGTATCTGGGCATCGGCACCAAACACACAGTCCGTCCTTCCGAGCATCAAACTTGCAAAGATGACTATCCGTGAAGAACGCACCATCACGCACTATCATCAGTTGCTCCTGTTCAGCCGGGGTGAACCGACTGTCCGATGACATAGTAAGTGCAGCATCACAGCCATCAAGGTCCTCATAATCCACACGAGTGGCAGCTTCACGAGCAGCCGCCTTGTGAAAAAGATGAAGAAGCACCCTGCGAAGCAGCGATTCCGTAGCCGCAAAGATGTTGACACATGCCTGAGCGGTGATCCAGATGTTGCCCTGAGCGTCCACATGAAGGCCAAACTCGTTGAAAAGTGCCTGCAACTTGCCAAAAGGTCCATGGGTGACCTTGGCAGTCAGTCCTTCATGGTAGTCTTGCCACCAGTCACCAAGAGTGCGATTTCTCGCACAATGTCGTCTGAACTCCAAGGTGACTCTCCAAAGTTGTTGCCAGGATGGGTCCAGGTTGGTGTGCAGCAAGCTAAGCCGCACCACAGGCGATGCACCCGCCCGATCCCACTTCAAAGCACGCATCACCCCAGAGCGCAGCTTGGTGAGATGTGACGGTCCAAGAGTAACCGCTTCCACTCCGTGAAAGGCTCGTGGCCACAACACCTGAATGATGTTCAAAATCTTCACTGCTTGAGGGATGTTCGCCACACGCAGCTTTTGAAAGTAAGGTTGGACATTGGCGATGCGATCTGTCAGCACACGATTCCTCAGTTGTTTGCAGTACCAGGAGAGGTTGAAAGACCTTAAAAACGATTTATAGAGAAGAGGCCTTATAAACGATTTGGGCTTGATGGGCACTGCCCAGGACAGGAATGCTAGGACTGAATCAGGTTCTGAAGGCATATTCAAAAGCATGCACTGGCACAGCCAGTTTCCTACATTTTCATCTCGCCACCCCCGCCCTCCACTTCCCAATGGTTATTCGGTGTGGAAAACAGCTCCGCTATACCAAGCAAACACGCCAACAAAAACGAAGAAGACCAAAAACAACTGCAGGAACAGCAGTCAAGCCGAAAAAAGCCTTGCCACAACTTGGCTTTAGCCACGGGCCTGTATTTTGCGCCCGCTACCCCGGTCACCGGCACTTTGGCCGGTGACCGGGCAAGCTGCGGAAGAGTCCGTAACATGGAAGTTTCAATTTGAGCCTAGGTTAGGGGTTAGTAGTAACGCAAAAGTCCGTAACATGGAAGTTCAACTTGAGCCAGGTTAGCCTAATGGAGTTTCGGGTTAGAGGTTAATTAGCTTAGTTAGTTTGATTTCCCCAAGGTGTAGTTGATTACAACCATGTTCACTCCAACAAGCACAGCACGCAAACCATTTTCACCGGTTGAGTACGTCTTGGCCCTGCCACCGTAGACACACCATGCAACAGTAATGTTGCAACGCTCTCAAGCCGAAGGTATTGGCGTGAGTGTGTTCCACTATTTTCCTGAGTCAGCACATGCGTGCTTTTGTGGAAATATGTTTGAATGGTACGGTTGCATGTTCTTTGTGCACTTTTATGCAGGCAAAACTCTTGCACACTCCGATCATCGATTCGTCCAGGTGGCAACTGTAGTACCGTGGATTCCCACGCCTCCAAGAGAAATCGTATGTCCTGAGTAGGGCCACATGGCCATGATATCTCGATACCAGTCATTCCGAAAACATGTCCCAAAGTGAAGCACTAAGAGGGTGCTTAGGTTTCCTGGATTTCAGAGCTTTGGTGGGTTAACATGTATACATGGTTTGTCCGAGAAATAATCTTCCAGTTGAGCAGCATGTGCTCCAGAATGTGTTGTTTCGGTCGAAGTTCGAAACGCATGATTGCATTATCCAAGCAATAATGCGCACACCCTCAGATCCGAGCGAGAATGAAGTTGTGAAATATATAACAACACATATTCTGCAACGAAAGTTGTAAAACAAATGTTCTGAATTTAAAAATGTATCAAATTCACCCAGGAACAATTGTATGATGACCGGAAAACAGTGTAGCTCATGGTCAATTCGTTCAATGGATGCTTGGGATCAGATCGCGACAGCGGAGATGCCCACCAACGCCTCAGGTAGCCACTGTTCGGCTCAAATTCGCATCGGTTCACTTCTCAACTGAAAGCCAAATGAGGCACTCACGTATTCTCAGCCATAACGGTGTAGAATCCACAGAGGCCCAGAAACACATTTGCCATATGCCTCAAGTTTCAGCACGTAATAGAAATTCCAAATCCAAATAGCTACAGACCATTTTTCTTAAGTTTTTTTTTAGATAGATATACATGAACCCATATTGGCTTTGTTTCCTTCCCCAAAATTAACATTTGGAAACAGCAAGGGTTATCAATAAACTAAAAGCCAACAGATTTTTGGCGAAGTGGCTTGTCCAGTACAGAATCGGTTTCGGTTGCTCTCTCACACGCCAATGAACAAATGAAATAGGCCATCATCCTGGCCGCAGCACCTTTGAGGAACTTCTGAGAAATAGCTGGGTACGTCGTGCTAGATCCTTGCAAAATCTTTCCAGTAAATAATTTTGGGCCAGCACGCTCACTGGCAGACAGTTTCATTTCTTTGGTCCAGGAAGTGTATTGATTGTAGATCCTGCTCAATTTCGCATCACGGTTTCCACCATCAGTGGCAAAAAGTAACCATGCAGCAATGCAATCCCCAGTCAAAGCCAGGTCAACGACATGTAGGACATCAGGAAAAATTCGCCAAGGAGAAAACCCTGGCATCGCCGTCCATGGAGTGGCGCTGTGGATAGATATCCATTCATCAGCAGTCTTCACAAGCCTGCATTCGATAAACAAGGGTGTCCTATTCCGACAACCAGCAGAACATGTTTCAATAAAGGTCAAGTAACGTTTGCCGATGCTTCGCATGAGGCCCCATCGCAGTATACACCAGGGTTGGATCTTCACCAGCTTCCACATGGGTGACCGCCTCCCAAAAAAATCAGACTGCACTAGATTGTTCACATTTTTTCTTTGGAACAATCCACAGCGTGGTGGAGCCTCGCAAAATGGGCAGCATTTTCTGCGTTTGCTGTGCCAGCTTCCTGGGCGATTGCAGGCGTCACTTGGCTAAAAGCTTGGAAAGCTCAACGCACAGAAGTTCAAGGCATTCAGCATTTTTGCAATTTAGATCATTGAATCAAGAATCTTCGGAAAGCGAATAGTTTGTGTTGAAAATCCTGATCTGCCTGAAAGCCGTCCAGAGCGGCCCTGTAGTGTCCAGCAATGGGCTGACCAGCTTTCGCTTTCCAATGTTTTGGGGAAAGGGCGCCAAATTCTTGACCCCAAGCATCGCACTCAGGCCAATACCCCTTACCTCAGATATGACCAACCAACCCCAACGCACTAAGGAAACACATATCACATATCACACATACATGTGTGCACAGCTTAAGAAAAAAGAAAGACATGTTACATAGCGCTGTAATAGACCATAAGATCAGCTCCATGACCTTTTGCCTGGCTTCTTTGTTGGCGCCCTGGCGTGAGTTGATTTGGGTTGATTCAATCAATGCTGAACTGTAATGAAAGAAGCTGAAGCAACGCATCACTTACAGTTGTGGCCTCTGATGATTGCCCCACGTTTCGCACATTGATCCTCATTGGAATGAAATCATGGCACTCAACATTGCCACCAAGGCTTTTGGAGGTCGATGGCGGTTGCCAATATGGATGAAACTGGGCTCCAAACATGATGCGATTGTCCAACGACGAACTGAAAGGGGAAAGGGTGGGCAGCATCGACAGCAACTCAAAGGATTGTTGGCCTGAAGGGCGAAGGATGTTTAGAACATATTTCATTGAGAATTGAAAACCATATAGATCTAAGGGCTTGGCTAAATGCGTCTGCCCCATCACCGTACAGGCGCACAGGGATGACATAATCCATGTGAGCTGGGGCCTCCACATCCTGGACAAATGTGTGATGATGCATAGCATTTTGTTTGTCAGACCCCAAGTGCACCTGTTCTGCCCAAAATTTCCGGAGGTCGGCTTCCAAGTCCCGGTTATAGGACCAATACTTTCCAATCTCCTAAGATGATGCATCATATACTCAATGAAAATTCTCTTAGCTCATGATCATGTCATGCCACGCACACCATATCTATGCTGCCACCATGGCACTCCAGGTAGCCCTGCCAAAAGAGAGAAAAACAGATGGCCATCTTGATAATCGTACATGGCAGCGAAGAGTTCATGCGGAAGCATCATTCCAGATGTCTCCATCACCCGCTCAGTGCTGCCCACCGTTCGGGGTACCTAAGCAACATACATAATGTGGATGCGGTTTACTTCTTTGGCAGTGCAATGGCACAATATTTGCAATGAGCACACCCCTCAATGTGATCAGCCGAGTTTCCCTTGGCAATTTCAACCTCAAGTTGGCCAAGTTGATGGCATGGAGATAATTGGTTCCCCCGGTGAATTTTGACATACATCAGATCAGCAGTACCCGGTCAAGTAACTCAAAGAGAGGCGGCAAACAACGTCGCCAAGGTTGTTTTTTGACCCATGCTGCAAAAGTCCTTTCACGCCCCCAGCCACCAGCACTCTCGAAGGAATCAGCCAAATCCAGAATAGGAGGCCTTGGCTACAAGCACCAACCAATTACTCAATAGCTGATATAACATGGCTGGTTCAAATTCAACAATGTTTGTTTTGTTGAGCCCAGGAACGGTATCAAATGATGGGGCAATAGCATCAGAGCCAATAGATTTTTCTCAAGGCGCTTCATGGATGCCTGAAAGACTATCTACAATGCAAAACAAAGAGCAACATAGTTTTGTGCGGGGGCAAACCTCAGTTAAAATCAACCAGGCCTCCCCTTCCATCACCATTTCAATGAAATTCTCGACCAGCTTGGAAGCGCCGCTCGAGGATCGCTTGGCAGCCTGGATCGATTGCAACGGTGATGATCGGGCACCAAGGAAGCTTGACAGCGAAAAGCATGCAAGGCTGACACACATGCACACACACACGCACACACTATCTTAACACATCATCTTTCAAATTCACAGGGTGGATAAAACACAAAATCCAAAGCTTCATACATATATAGTTCATTGTAGTTTGATTTCCTTCAAATTGTCGAGTTCGAAGAGCCGTTCCAAGTTTGAAGAAGCACACATTTTCAAGCAGGCGATACGATGCTGCAGGATCTAAGCCTTTGTGCGAGGCATTCCCACAGTCACAAACCCAACCCTTTCAGTTGGTTGCGATCCCCGACAATGTTCATACATCATGTATGAAATTGATTGTGCCCAAATTGGTCAGGAGCCAGCCATACGTTGCGTGGTTCCTGGCACCATGCGCATGACAACACACCCAGCCCAAATTTGTTTATGTCAATAAGTCGTATCCACATGCGTTCATGTTTAAAACCATCGGTCCTCAGCGAAACTCTGCTTCAGGGTCAAACCATTCCTCCTCCTCCTCCTCCTCCCATGGCTCATTCCATTCATCCTCCTCATTCCATACCTCTCCATCGAGCTCCTTTTGGATTTCTTTGGCTTGTTGGGCAGCCTTATCCTCGGCAGCCTTGGCCACTTTCTCAGCCTTCGCTTTCTTGCCTTGGCAAGCCCACTTCACATAATCAAGCGTTCCCTCTTCCAAGAAGCTGTTCGATCTGAGGGCCCAGCGGCGCTTCAGCGAGTTCACTGACGCCTTGGCCGACTCGATCGTGTCTTCAGCTGCCTGGCCACATTCAGGGTGCTGGACGAGAAAAGAGGGGAGAGCACACTGGTGAAACGATATGACTATAGTGACTATAGAAGTAGATGTTTCTTATGTATATCGGAGCATTTCAATCTAAGGGGCCTCAATCTGCCTTCTGTATCCTGCATAGAGCTCCAAGACTTCATCCACACTCTTCCCATTGGCATGCTCGTTCTCAAGCCTTTCCATCTTCAAGTGGCGTTGCGATGATCATAGATTGGAAGAAGATAAGATGGAGAAAAGGGATGAGATGGACACAAGTCAATCAACATGGCCTTGCAGCCCAGCTGTTCAAGCTCTCATGGTGTTTCTGCAAAATATCTTTCGACTCCTGATTCAAGATGAATGATCGCGATTGATTCTGAGTGTTGAACATTTAATTTCACCAAAGGAATATTTCTCAAGAGGGGACCTTTGAATCATCTTGCTTTGGTCATTTTTCGAGGACCAACTTTTTTGGGGTTTTCTATTATTGGGAAACGGCAACATGTATAAAGAAGAAATGAACATTTTCATATTCACACTCATACACACAAATATATCTATATATAGAAAACACTTTGTCTATATATGTCTAAAAAAAATATGTATACATCATATGTACATATACCTGATTGCTGATCTCAAGAGCTCCTTGTTGCCCTCGAACTCGTGGAAATCATTGGCAGTATTGCGAGCCTTTTTGGCAAGGGATCTCAGCCTTAGCAGGGTGGCGTGACAGTATGATATTATTTGCACCTGTTAGACGACCATGATCGAGCCCCCTGCGCAGCAATGTTCTTGTTCATGAGCTTCTCCAATCTCTTTTTTTCTGCAACCTGCAATAAATGAAAAGGAATGAAATGACTAGCTTGAAGGTGCGTTTGCGTTTGCCTACCTCTGGGTTTGTCTTGTTCTCATCTTCGGTCTTTGGCTTTCGAGGTTTCTTATTCGTTTGTTTCTTCTTGCGCTTCTTTTCAGACTTCCCACCACCTTCACTGCCCTCCTCCTCCTCCTCATCCTCCTCCTCATCCTCATCACCTTTGCGTTTCTTCTCAGTCAAAGGGCCCATGGCATCCATGATTGCCGTCAGAGCTTTGCACGCACCCTCAGCTCCTGCACTCCCCCCACCAGCAGTGGACGAAGATGCACCAGAGGGTGCTTGAGACCCATCGCCATCCATGTCCAATGATGCGGTTTTCACCATACCGCCACCAGAGATTTTGGTGGTGGCCTTGTTCAAAGTTCCACCTCATGACGTTTGGATTGGTGGCGCATGCATGTTTGGACAACAACTGAAGCCAACATGATGGAGCTGCTTCACTGATGATGTACTCAAAGAGATTCATTACCGCAATGCTTTTCTAGCATTTCTGGATCAATACTGAATACTCCATATGAATCCTATACCTGAGTCGATGGCTCTTGAGCTCACGTTTCTTGAAAACTTTGTAGAGTCTGTAGTTCTCGTCTTTCTTGAACTGGCACCAGCGCAGAGCAGGCTATATAGAATGAAGGACTGAACATAGGAAATCCAGCCTGGGGATGGGGTCTTCCCTTTTGACTCTTGAAAAGCTTCTCCAAATATTGCCTGCTCCAGAAAGATATTGGAACAACAATATGATTACTTTGTGTACTGAAGACATCATGGATGGGCCTGCCCTTCTCGGTGCCGCCATACTGCTCTTCGAGATCCAGGCGAGACACCTCCTCGTAGATCTCGTGGTCTTTGTTCTGGCTGGACCTGGAAGCTGCTTTGCATTGTATCTGAGCTGCACGATTGCACTTCGCAGTTGCTGGGGCAAAAGGCTTGTATACAAGCTGAGTCCTCTGGACATCCTGGTGCAGGCATGCCACTGCTCCACAGAAGCTTCCAAAGTCACATCTCGCCTTAGCACGCTGAAGGGAGAACCAACCAATATATGTTTGGCATGTTCTATCCTATAAGTTTGTTCTTGAGCACAGATTGTTCAAGTGCATCCCAGTGACATCTCATCGTGTAGCAAGAACTCCTTCAGCAGTTCGAACCTCAAATGCATCAGCACTTGACAAAAATAGGTACACTACACTACACGTTCCTTTGGAATGGTTCACATGCGTCGCATCCTTTTTGGGCACCAAACTTTTTGGAATGGTTGCCAGCTGCTGCATGGAACTTCTGGATCAGGGCAGCTGGAAGATCTGGGCACACATGCTGTGACAGAATGCCACACGGAAACAGATTCATAATTCTATATAAGTTGATGATTGCAGACATGTACACGAAAGTGCACCAACTCGCAATGTGAACAAAGATGGAAAGCCAACAACTATTGAGGATTCAGCTTAGAGGAGAACGCCTCTAACATATCTTTTCCACCATAGCTGAAAGCCATTTGTCATTTTGGTTTGATATCATTAGAAAAAGTGATTGGTCAATGCTGATATCAATGAGCTGGGCCCCGCACCGCCCTTTTCAAAGCGCCTATCCATAGCAGCATATAGACATCGCCTTTCCTGCCAGCAGATGTTCATAAAATAACATTGATGAATTCTAGCACGGGCCCAAACCATGTAGTCCTGAACATCCATGTCAGCTGGCCCACTCATTTGCTTGACAGCATTCTTCTATATTGGATGAGAATCCCGCCGCTACTGCAACGAGCCAAGGATGATCAGGCTTCTGAGCATGTGGCGCGACGGAGTTTGCCTTTCTCGTCTCGAACTGCAAGGCCGGACACTCTGACAGAGCCATGGCCATTCTCCTGGGTATGTCGACCATAAATTTGGGAAAGCAACCATCAAAGATAAATGGGCACCGAACTCCAAGTAAGAAAGGTCACAGCAACAAGAGCTAAGTTGCGATTTCAGCAGTGGTGGAAGTATCCGATCGACGCCTCAAAGCAATCATACCAAACAGCTAATGTCAATTTGTACATAATGTCAGGAATCGGTTTCTAAGAAAGATGTGGTTGCCGCAAATGGGAATCTAATACAGCTAAGAAACAGGGATCCTTTCTGTCCTGCAGTGATAAGTTGGCAAGAAACTGAATAACCAAACTTGAGTTTAAACAAGAAAACAAGTGTCCTTTTCCATCTTTTCCTTTGCTTGATCTAGGCGTCCAAACTGGAGCTTTCAAATCTTTCAACGCTAGCTGTCTCATGGCTTTATCTTCGCCTTTGCCAGCGCCTCCCCCTGCTGCTTCTGCTTTAGCCTCAGACCTCTGTCCAACGCCCTTTCCAGCTCCTCGTGACACATTGAACCATTCATCGAAGACTTCATCGGCTGTCTTCTCATCAGCCTCTCCCTCATCTTTTCCAGCAGATCTTGTCTTCTGGCTTGCAGTGGCCTCGTTCTTGTCATCCTTACCTCGTTCAGATCTGTTGCTTTTCTTTGCTTCCTTCTCCTCCTCATCATCTCCTCCTTCAAGTCCTTTTTCATTGCTTTTCTTCGTTTCCTTCTCCTCCTCATCATCTCCACCTTCAAGTCCTTTCTTCGTGCTTTTCTTCCCTTCCTTCTCCTCCTCATCATCACCTCCTTCAAATCCTTTCTTCTTGCTTTTCTTCGCTTCCTTCTCCTCCTCATCATCTCCTCCTTCAAGTCCTTTCTTCTTGCTGTTCTTTGCTTCCGTTTCCTCCTCATCATCTCCTCCCTCAGATCGTTTCTTCTTGCTTTTCTTGGATTCCTTCTCATCATCTCCTCCTTCAGATCTGTTCGGCTTGCTTTTCTTTGGTTCCTTTTCCTCTTCATCATCTCCTCCTTTAGGTCCTTTCTTCTTGCTTTTCTTCGCCTTCTCCTCCTCATCATCTCCTCCTTCAGTGCTCTTCTTGCTTTTCTTCGGTTCCTTTTCCTCCTTATCACCTCCTTCCTCAGATCGTTTCTTCTTGCTTTTCTTTGTTTCCTCCTCCTCATCATTTCCTCCTTCAGATCTGTTCGTCTTGCTCTTCTTCGGTTCCTTTTCCTCCTCACCATCTCCTCCTTCAGATCTGCTCTTCTTGCTTTTCTTTGGTTCCTTTTCCTCCTCATCATCTCCTCCCTCAGATCTTTTCTTCTTGCTTTTCTTTGATTCCTTCTCCTCCTCATCATCTCCTCCTTCAGATCTGTTCGGCTTGCTTTTCTTTGGTTCCTTTTCCTCTTCATCATCTCCTCCTTTAGGTTCTTTCTTCTTGCTTTTCTTCGCCTTCTCCTCCTCATCATCTCCTCCTTCAGATCTGTTCGTCTTGCTTTGCTTTGGTTCCTTTTCCTCTTCAGCATCTCCTCCTTTAGGTCCGTTTGTCTTGCTTTTCTTCGCCTTCTCCTCCTCAACATCTCCTCCTTTAGATTCTGTCTTCTTGCCACTGTCACTGGCATCATCTTTCTCACTCGCTGCTGCTTCAAGGGGGTTGGAAGAGCCCAAGTATAGTCGTGTTTCATCACGGTTCAGGGACTCCACAGGTTCTTCTTTCACCTTAGGCTTCAGCTGCTTCTCTTTATCCGCCTTGATTCGCATTTGCAGTGCTACCAACTCCTTCATGGCATCCTGCATACCTTGCTTGTTGGCTGTTGACTTGTCTCCTGCTCGGTATGCTTGCACATGTTTCTGGATCCTAGCGAAGAGTTCGGGGTTATGTGCTTTCACAGACCTATCAAGAGCTGTCAAGTGAGCATCTGCGTCAGATGTTTTGCCACGGATTCTTGCAGGAGGCATTGTGTTCGATGGAGCTTTCCTGATCAAGACCATGGGCCAACTCAGCTGCACGGTAAATCAGTGTCTGTGAAATGAATCGGTCAATGAAACGGAATGCGCTTATAGAAGATCATCATGTATTGATGAGAGAAGAATGGCTGAATGTTGGAAAAAGTTTGAAGAATGAGATAAGGAACACAACTGCGAGAGAAAGGTTTATGTCAATCTAGTTAAAAGGGTATCTGGAGAATAGACAACTGTTGATGTTTTTAAATACACTCAGTACAGTGTAGCTTTTATGGCTAAACGCTTGCGACTTGCAGCTGAAAGTCTCAGCTGCACCCTCCATGGCCACCAATCCTCAGGGAAATCAAGGATTCATGAATTTCACGAAATTTCACGTTTGAGAGGTACATATGAACGATTTATGAGGATAAGTTCACGGAATTTCACGTTCCTGGTTTTGGATGAACCAAGGGCAGAATTGTAGGATTTGGTGGTTTGGAACCTCGAATTTCATGAATTTCATGAAATTTCGGTGGATTTGATGGGAAGTCGGTTGCCAAATCCTCAAATTTCATGAATTTCATGAAATTTCATGCTAAAATAGCTCTATTTCATGATTTTTCATGAAATTCATGAAAAATCAATAGATTTGGGACAACATTGGTGGCCAGAACCTCGAATTCCATGAATTTCATGAAACTTCGGTCGATTTGATGGGAAGTCGGTTGCCAAAACCTCAAATTTCATGAATTTCATGAAATTTCATGCTAAAATAGCTCAATTTCATGTTTTTTTCATGAAATTCATGAAATTTAGGTAGATTCGAAGAAACGTTTGGTGGCCCAAACCGAGAGTTTCATGAATTTCATGGAGCACAGAGCACAGAACCACCAGAAACACCAGCGCACACGCACACATACACGTACATATATATATATATATGTACTAAACGAAACCCATCGAGTTAGGTAACTGGATGGGTTTCATTTGTCATACATCGAAGTGTTCCATTAAATACATAGATACACACATACATACATACATACATACATACATACATACATACATACATACATGTACAAGTATACATATACATATACAAATAAAAAATAAATATATATATATATAAGAAGATGTAAGGTTTAAGGCAAATATGTTTATACAACAAGTCCTGGAATCCAGGACTTTATCACCATAACCAACCAGGGTTCAAACATGTATATCTATACATGCACGTGTAGATGTATATATATATATAAATATGTATGTTATATGTAAATGCAATTATACACAGATGGATGGCGTCTTTTGGTAAAAGCATTTCTTGAAACCGAGTGTCCCTCAGAGAGACTCTGGTCAATCAAGGAAATGGTTTCAAACCAAAACTCAAATAGCTGCAGCACAAAGCCACATCTCAGAAAGCCGATCGATCTAAGGAAAGCGAGCTGCAAAACTGGATTCTGCTTGCATCACAGCGGTGCACGTTGCAAAGATTTTGACACTCAGCCAAAGTTAGTCTAAAATGTGGCCCAGCCCCGAATCATCGCTGTCAGAGCCATCACAATCGTGAAACTGTAGTTGATCCTCATCAAGTGGTCTCTCAAGAGTCCTTAATGGGAAACTCTCACCACTGCTGGAGCTGGTTGCCACTAATCAAAACACAGCTGCGTTCCATCAAATTTGGTTGCAGATAAGCTGCACATGTCTTCGAAGAAGCTCACCCACCTGCCATGGGTTCATATTTGGAATATACGAAAAAACAATTGGACTGGGTAATGTCTCCAACGTAGCGACCCAGGGTGGCCCCATTCATAAATCTCAATGTGTCACAGCAAGTCCCAGCCTTGAGACCTAGCCCAATGGGATATTCTTGTGATTGGCGTAGGTCTTTCCCACCCGCCTCAAAGCAGTTGATCCACAACAGATCAAAGAGATTCAATAAAGAATTCCCTCCAACCAATTCACTGACCATGTAACGTACACATATGCACGCAGAGCCATTCTAACGTATATGTATGTATATGTATGATTTGACACTGACACACCTGATCATGCAGACAGGGTGCTACTTTGACAGCGCCTGTGGTTTTGCAAACAAATTTCCGCGCCATTTGAACATCCAGGCTGGAACGGAGTCTTGCCAGCCGCTCCCTGCCGAGAGCATGCAGGCAATCGGTGGACGATGCTTGGTTGCACTGGCCTGGCCTCTGTAAAGGGTCGAGCTTGGTCCCTATCTCGCTGAGATATGGAGCAGTTGTCCAAATGATGACCCTTTTCCTGACGAGAAATGTGAATTCGTTCAACAGCAAATATACAGGCTCACAGTGACAGGGGTTCCAATGGTCCGACCTCAAATGGATCCAATGGCCTAGTAAGGGTTTGGGTATTCCACTTTAGCAATGATGACAAAACATTGAAATCTGCAAGAGCTGAATGAATGAAATAAAGCAAGCTACTCTGTCAAAGCACCAAATGCTCCCAGAGAGCAGGATATTGCAAACGCCCCATGCCTTCGGAATGCCGCCTCCAAAGTGACAATGGGCTTGGTTTGAACTTCAGGGTGAAACATTGATGTTCAAAGGACAAGGATCCAAAAACAAACAAGGGAAGAACATGATTTGTTTGAACCAGACCCTGGTGAACAACGAGCCATGCATCTCAACCAAACGCAAAGCCTCAAGTGGTGCGAAATGCCATAGCACACTGGAGGCTGGTTGCTCGATGGCGTAGCAAATGCCACGCTGAAAACAATACTCCAGCCTCAGGACACAGCTTCCATGATCGATGACAAGTTGGCTGAGAACTTGGACTTCATTGGACATGGACTTGTTGCAACTCAGCTGCATATAAAGCATACGCAAGATAAGGCGATTTGCCTTTCTCACATTTTTCCAGCGGCGGTTGCCTAGCCAGATAATGCATCACAAGAGCTACAGGCTGTATCAGCTAATGAATGGTTTGGACAAATGCAACCATTTCCAAACTAGACGGGCGTGCCTTTGACCCTGGTCCATGAGCGCCCTGTCGTGGACCTTGAAAGCCATACGAAGGTATTGCATGGAGGAGCGATCCACCACAGCCCATTGCATGATAACTCACAAATTCAATCCAAACAGTATGGGGCACTCCAGCCGAAGCGGCCAAAAATCCCACCGAAGAGAGCAGATTCATCGCTGGATGATATCTAACCTGAGTGTAGTGATGAAATTTATGTGGGCAACATCCATGTTCACAAGTCATATTGGGATCGACCTTGTTCCACCTTGAGCTGTTGATCAGCGATAACTAATGATATGGAATCTTGGTGGATGAATAAACATACATCTAATGTTGGGAGCAAAACTGAACCCAAGAAGTTGCCAAGAGGATGACTCTTGATTTATTGCTACTGAGAAACATCTCTTTTCTGAGATCGAAGTCCGAACATTCGGACACCCGCTGTTAACGCGCCAGCACCGGCGCAATCTTCTTGATGGAATGTCAGCTCATGGTCAGGCACTGGTCCGTAAGCAGCCAGCATTACCGTGACGATGGCAGCGAGGTGTGAGTACTTCATGGCTCACCGTACAAATCCCCCAGTACAGCTATAGCCAAGAAGCTAGCGAAATAAATCATATGGTTCAACTGGATGGCTGTGACATGTTGCACCTGAATGTTGAACATATAGCTGCACGGTTATCCGAACATGCTTTCCAAACTGACATCCTTGAATGAAACGTTTGTTCTCCCTTTCCTCAGGCCTGGGATGACGCACTCGATCCTGGCATTCTGCAAAAGCTGCGCAGCACATTGCCTGCAGAGCTGCAGGCCATCCGGTTTGGAGCGGATGTGAAAATCACTAGTGCATGGAACCATTGACTCAAAGATATTGACTCAAATATAATGATCACCATGGTAACATGTATAGCCCATGTAAGTGCTCGATCAATTGGAAAGTTTTTTCTTTCTGCCAGCGAGCGGTTGTGTGTCTAAGCTCCTAAAGCAGCTACGCGCAAACCAAGATAGTTCGCATGATGTCAGCATGATTGACCTACACTTGCAATGCAAGCAAGCCCCAAACCACCCGCACAACTGGTGCAGGTTCAAAACAGCAACAATTTGCTGTGCAAATTGTCATAGCCCACATTGTCAAGGTGGCACGATGCTGGATAGAATTGAAGGATGGTATTGTTGTTTTGGTTTTGATTAGTCTAGCGACACATGATCAGTTTTTATCGTAAAATTTTGTTTTACAAAAGCATGCTTCTTGCCACCAAACCTAGTACCGGCGTTTCTTGATCTCAGAGTCACTCAACTTCGTCACTATGTCTTGACGTTCCATGCTGGACATCCATTGCTGCAAGGCTTCACGATACTTGACCCCTTCCTCCTTGCGTTTGGCCATGAAATCTCGATAGACCTTCTCAAGCGGTCCATCACTAGTCTTCTTCTTCTTGGTTGATTCTGTGTCAGCATCACCATCTGTCTTGGCTTTCCTTGCCGACACCTTCGATTTCGCCTCGGCCTTGGGCTTTGCAGGTTTGGACTTCGGAGGCTCTTCGGGCTCCTTGCCAACTTCCTGCT
>VSDK01019850.1:744825-762527 GCA_009767595.1 Symbiodinium kawagutii | reverse complement strand
CTGCTGAGCTTGCGGCTTTTTCTGGGCCTGCTGCTGCAACTGAGCATCCAGCCGCTTGGCAGCCGCAAGCTGTTTCTTTGCCATTGGCAATGGGATCTTGGGGCCAGAATCTGGCACTTCAAATGCTTGGGCTGCCAAGCATTGCGTAGCACCAACCTCTTCCTAGGCAAAATGATTGAATCAATCACTATAAAACATCCCCTCAAAGAAACAGAGATTGGTTTCAAATTGGTGAATTCAAAGAAAGTTGAAACCCATCAAGTTCTAGTCAACCATTTGGAGGGTCCAGCCGAATAAGTAAAGTAAACACATATATATATATATATGATACATTGAACATTGTTTTCTCGTTCACAGTCAGAAGCAGCACATGTTTTTGACGCATAACTTGAACATCATCAGAGCGCGGCCATCTGAGGAGTCTTTCCTGTAGATGGTTCCGCCTGCATGGGAGTCGCCAATCAATCTCACCCAACAACAATGAACTTGATAGGCCGGCCTCGCAGCCGGCGCCAGGCAACAGCGGTTCCTGGAATGTCAGAAATCTTGAATTCTGAATAGATTTTTTGGAACCATTTTTTTGGCGCAAGAACAATTAATATTGGAAAAAAACAAATCAACAATGGCAATTGAGCCTCACTGCCCTCGTATGATGAAGCCATCCTGGGTTTCTTCGTTGGAGGTCCACCAACCTGCAGGCAATGCAGATTGCGTTGAGACATCCACAAATGGATTGTTCACCCAGCCTCAAAATTGGTCGCAAGCCTCTTTGTAGAATCAGCAGCCTGCAGAATGGAAAGAACAAATCTTGACTTGAAAAAAAAATCAGCACCAAACCAGCCTCAGCCACATCCGAAGCTTCAATGTCCATGGCAGCAACCTGAATCAAATCAATGCGCTTTGATATCCAAGTAAAAAGCATCGGCCCCATGAACCAAAACAAATTGAAAATTAGAAAGCCTGGCCTCCAAGATGTCGTCCTCATCACTGGAAATGCATTGGACACTGGCCACCTGCCAGCAAGAAGGCGGAAGCAAACAAGGAACAATTCTAAAGTCTCCTCCGCCCCAGCCTCTTCCTGCAAGGCTCCGAGGATGCACTTCTCCTAGTTACCCAAGACCAGCAAACTTGAGGGACAAAACAGCATTTGTAATACCAGCCTCAGCCAAAGGTGGGAAGTCATCTGTCAAATCCTGACGTGAGTAGCTCCCAAAGCAGTTTCAACAAATGCGACACATCATGCGAGAACATCCCGTCCTGCTGCTGATTGCCATCTTCAGGGTCCCATGTCTGCAAGATAGCACTCAACAGAAATGATCGGCTATGAAGACAACAACAGCAGACACAAGAACAAGAAAGAAAGTTGCCTTGTTGCTCTCAACCTCAAAGTCGGAAGCCTGCACTCCACGCCGTACTGACCACGACATCAAGGGCACCGGCTGGCATCATCGAACCAGGCCTCCTCATCATGACCGGCTCCCCAATGACCTTGACGGTTCCAATCATCAGCCTTCCACGTTGACAAAAAAGAATTCTGACAAAACCAAAACTTGAAAGCCAGCCTGGTCAGAATCGCCGGGAACCCAATTGTTCCACGCCAAGGCCTCCCATGGGCACAAAGCTGAAACTGACAAATCTTAATGAGATGAATCTAGCCTCTTCATCATGACCAGCTCCCTGATCTTGAGCGCCCCAATCATCAGCCTCCATGTTGACACGCAGGAAGTACTAACAAAACCTTACAACATGAAAGCCAGCCTCCTCATCAGGAGGATAGGGCACATCCCAGTCGCAGGCCTCCCATGCACACAAAGCTGAAAATGACAAAGCTTAATGAGATGAATCTAGCCTCTTCATCGTGACCAGCTCCCCAGTCATCTTGAGCGCCCCAATCATCAGCCTCCCATGTTGACACAAAGGAATTACTGACAAAACCAAAACATGAAAGCCAGCCTCATCAGGAGGGTAAGGCACATCCCAGTCACAGGCCTTCAGTTTGAAACTGATAAAGCCAGGAGATGAATCTAGCCTCTTCATCATGACCGGCTCCCCAGTCATCTTCAGCGTCCCAATCATCAGCCTCCCAAGTTGATACAAAAAAAGCTGACAAACCCAAAACATGAAAGCCAGCCTCATCAGGAGGGTAGGGCACATCCCAGTCACAGGCCTTCCATGTGCACAAGTTTGAAACTGATAAAGCCATGAGATGAATCTAGCCTCTTCATCATGACCGGCTCCCCAGTCATCTTGAGCGCCCCAATCATCAGCCTCCCAAGTCGATACAAAAGAAGTGCTGACAAACCCAAAACTTGAAATCCAGCCTCGACATCTTCGCAGTGGTGTGGCACGTCCCAGTCACATGCCTCCCATGCGCACAAACTTGAAGTTGACACAGCCAGGAAATCAATCTAGCCTCTTCATCATGACCGGCTCCACAATCATCTTGAGCGTTCCAATCATCGAGATGAGCCTCCCATGTTGACGAAAAGAAGCTGACAAAACGATCGACAACTTGAAACCCAGCCTTGTCATCATGACTGGCTTCACAATGGTCTGGGGGTTCGAGGTCGAGGGCCTCCAAAGTGGACAAAGTGAAAGCAAGCACACGAAGCCCATTCAGCAAAACCAAGCAGGCCTCATGAGCAAATTCCTCTTCATTGCAGGCATCAGAAACCTAGCGCCCCAAAACCATGTCACTCCATCAACGCAACTTCAGAACAATAGACCACACCTGGCGCGCCATCTGCAGAGCCTGCCAGTATCAAAGAAACCAATTGAAACTAGTCACACCAAGCTATAGATATATACATATACACCCAGCCTCGAGCTCGGCAATGCGCTTGTATGCACGGTAGTAGTCCCAGGCTGTGGCACTCTCAGTGCCTTGCTCCTGCACTGAAGAGTGAACCCTTTAAGGTAATAACTCCTTCTTAGCAAAAAGATGTTTGAAACAAATTGACAATTCCAGTTCCCAATCCTCGTCGAAGAAGCCCCCAATCTCCAGTTCCCAATCCTCTCGCCCCCAGCAGGCACGACTCATAAGATTGGAAACGAATGTGAAACTTATAACTAAGAAAACAAGAATGAGGTGGATGGTCCTCATAGATGGGCCCTTCGTCCTCTGAGTCCTGCTGTTTCAGATCTTGACGAGACATGGGCAGTGGCTGGACACAACAGAACACTTGCCAAGCTCCTCGATGAGAATGGTCTCCGGAGCTCCACTAGAGGTCCCATCGACATACTCGCCATCAGCAAACCCAGCAGATGTTTCCTGCACGTCGAACAACAAGCGCAAGATTCAGCAAGAAAAGACATTGCAGTCCTCATCCACGTAGGTGCTTTTGTCCCACACATCCTGCAAATGCACAGAAAAAACAATTGAAATTCATTTCGAAAAGAAAGATGACCCTTTAGGAGTCCTCTTCCACTGCAGGATGGTCGAGACCCAAGGCCTTCAGCCCAGCTTCCAGCCCCATGTCAGAGATCACCCTGACAGCTGAAACGATCTCGCGCACGGTGGAAGGGGCTTTGGCCTTGGTGTCCTGCACAATGCGTTTGAAATCTTGCAACATTCACTTGCGATAGTGAGGCTGTCCTGTGGGGCTTCCATGGCGCTGTCCTGCAGTTAAAGGCTATAGGAGCAAAACAAACGCAACAAACCTTTGCAGGTAACCTGTTTGGTTCTAGCGCACATGCAGTCCTCGGCACCACCCAGAGAATCCACATCCATGGCTACCTGCGCCACATTGGTAACGCAAGTTGATTCGTTGCTGGGGTTGGAATATGAAAATGACAATGGAAATTTCAGGGTTGCTCCAGAATCAAGATGGTTTGAAAAAGAATCGGTCGACCAAAGAACCAAACTCCGTCCACGCTCCTCAGGATTGAGAGCCTGGCCTGGTCTACAGCGGGTTCTTTCTGGGCAAAACTGGCGACCTACAGAACTGGCTGCTGAGCATCAGAGTTGCAATGGAGCTGCAAGTGGAATAAAAACTTCCAAAGTTGAGCCGTAGGCCATTGCAGCTGCTTCCTCGTCAGCCTAATTTCATGGTTGAATGTTGTCATACACCAAAACTATCATTAATGAACTGGGTGTATATTTTATACTAAGTACATGTTCTGAGCCACAGGCGTCAACGTCCAACAAAGTGTCCACGGCCGTTGGATCAGGTTTCATGTTTATCCCCAATTTCTTGGCTGATTTTACCAGCTTGATCAATCGTGTTGCTTGCTCTCTAAGATACATAGAAAATTTTTTGCTTGGATCCCTGTTGGGTGGAGAAGGGAGTCGGTCCCAAAGGCGGCGGCAAATCAATTTTGCTACTTTCATGGTGAAAAAACGGCCCTTGGTTTTGGAGATCCAGGGTTCAAACAAAAGGCGGGTGGACCTTTTCTTTAAGGTACCTCGAGGCCAAATTTCCCCAGAAGCCTCTACCCGTTCTATGTCCAAGAGAGGAAAGATCCAATCCGAAACCAGGTCAGCCTTTCTGTTACGCTCTTTACATTGTAGCGCTTGAACACCCTCACCCCGCGGCCGCCGCTGCTTGCGCATGGACACCATGCCACGCAAGATCAGGAAGTTAATGACTATGGAGGAAAACAATATGATGGTTGCAATTTAGGGCACATGTAGGATTGAGACCTATAGGATCTATTGGTGTTAGATGCATGCTTGCTGTTTAACACCGGCAACTTGAGATCCACAAATTGAGCCTTCACAGGCACGCATCAAATCCAACGCACCCGTCATTCAACAGCAACTGCAAGGTCACAGCGAACTCAACCGTGACATAACATGTCATGGATCTCGCCTGGGCCACGCCGGCCGAGGAGGACAAATCCTACATAGTTGGCTAACCAAAAATATATGGATCATTAATGAAACGTGTTGAGGCAATGCTTGTTGCGATACCAATTGCTTTGGTGATTCGTTTTGGCCTTCATGGTTTTCTCTTTGGTGATTCCTTTTGGCCTTCCAATTGCGAAACCATCTAAGGTATCGCTCGCATCATTGGCCAGCTGGATCGATGCAAGTTGGCGACGGCCGGCAAAAATGAAAGCACGCAAGAGCGCAGATGGGTTCTGCACACCACGAAAGATGAAAAAACTAGTTGCATATATATATACATATATGTAGATATAAAGATATATGATACATGCATGTCACGCAAATATGTTTATATCTAAAGAAATATTTGATACATGCATGTCATGTGCACACAGGGTAAGCGACATGGGCTGATCCAAATATCTGGCTCAGAACTAAAAGGCATAAACATAAACAGCTAAAGCCCCCCTTCACAACATGTTTAACCACATATATATCATACAAAAAAGCTCGAGGCCAACCAGCCTAAAGACAGTGATCCTACAACAAATGAAATAATTCATGCTGGTTATCAGCCCCAAAACTCACAACTTCGCAGCGAGTAAACCTCGCAAGGAGAAAGGCATCAGCAAACCTGAGCCACCAACATTTTTCTCGTAAAACATTGCCGTATAGGCGTTAAATGACAGGCTCTGAGCCACAAAAGAGCATGCCTGAGCAGTTATTGCATGCCAAATTGTGCAGTGGTGGCACAATAGCGTTGAAGCAAGCCTGCATGTGTTGTGACATGCGTGTTCAAGGTCTGTTCTGAAGCATTTAGGCTCCAAAACCCTCCCCCAGAACTAACTTATAGATCCTTTGAATTTCACGGTTTTTAAGGTCTCTCAACCTCTCCTGGTATATCACCTGTCCCCCAAGATCACGTTCACCAAGGCTTACCTGAAAACCCCTTAGTTTCAAATCACGACGCCCCCCGGGGGTAGATGACCAAGCATAGAGGCGAGGTAAGTCCAATTCCAAATCAAGGAGGGAACAGAAAGCATGTTGAGCCCGAGAGGCTGCCAAGAGATCATCCAATCGATCACATACAAGCTCAAGGTTGTCAACGTAACTGAGAGGAAGCACTCTTGGAACTTCCAGACGGACGTACCAATGCCAGAAGAAGTCCAAAGCAGTCATAGCAACGCAGGCCAAAGGACAACCCTCCGGAAAACCTGTTACTGATTTCACAGGGGAACTTGCACATCTACGAACCACGAAAATCCGCTCAAAGAAAGCAAGATGATGCTGCCATGCTTGAAGAAACCAACGGGGAACGCCAAGCAACTCAAGGCACCAGAAGACAGGAGACCTGGGGAGAGTGTTGTAGGCCTTGACAAGGTCTGCGACAATGCCAAAAAGTGGCACCGCCTGATGCGTGGCCAATTCCAGTGCCACACCCACGAAATACCACACATCTGAGGCCTGGTGACCCTTCAGGAAACCACATTGAAGACTATCAGCATGTCTGGCAAACTGAGACAGAATCTGGCCGGCCCTGATCCCAGCGAACAACCGATAGTAGATATTGGTGACCGTGATAGGTCGAAAACCTTGGACATCATGAGCCGTGTCTCGCTTTTGCAAACTGTGGATGAGTCCCACACACCATTGTTGCGGCCACATGCCAGTACGCTCATAGGTGTGATAACCCGAGAGAACCTGCTCAACCTGCTGGTCAGTCAAGTGAGCAACGTCTGCACGTGACCAGCCACATGGACCGGTAGCAGCATGTTGTTTGAAAGCACTGACGGCCCTGCGAAAATCCTGAACAGAGATATCGGGCAAAGCAATTGTGCAACGAGGCATCGTGTGACTAGCAACTTCTTTGGCTCTATCCCAGGCCTCTTCAGGGACATGTTCATGCTTATTCCATCGAGAAGTCCACAAGTCCAAAAGACGAGCATGTATGTCCTCAACCTTCGTAACCCAGGTCTGGCAAGTCAAGGTCTGGCCTGGAGCAAGCGCCAGATCAGAATCAACCTGATAACAGTCAGCCCGTTCCTGAACACCAGCAGGTTGGCCTTGGAGAAGCCAGGTGGACGAGGGAGAGAAAACAAAGGGCTGCGGAACGCGAACCAAGTTGAGGCCAGTATCCACCACATCTATGGCTTGCGACTGGGAATCCACCAGATACTCAAGTGGGGGTTTGGCAGGTTTCCTGGTATGGAGAAAGAGGCTTCGGGTTTCAGCAAGCAGCTTAGCTTGACAGCTCTCAGTTCTTCGACGAAGCTGCCAATGTTCATACCGCCTGTAGTTCACCAGGAAGTCTTCGTAGATCAAAGCAGCAACATCCGCAGTAGGAGGGAGCACAGGAACAGCAACGGGTGACCCCTGCAACTGATAAGGTCGGGACAGCCACCAACTGCAAAAACCTCCCCGAAATCCATTGGCGTGGCGAATGCTATTCCACAAAGCTGCCCTAGCATGATAAGTCTCATTGACTCTCTCGGATCTGCTTGCATGGAGATACGACTGAACCCTGCGCATCTGTTTGAACCATGCAGCAATTGATCGATTCAAAAAGCCCGAAGCAGGGGCAAGCTCACCTGGTCGAGGTGGCTTGATCAACGGTGCTTGTATGGCACGCATCTTGGGTCGCAACATCCGCCCTCTACCATGAAACGAACGATCTGAATGACCCGCCTGTGATCCCAAGCAACGTGAAACTTCATGCTCAAAAGCCTTGCTCCAACGCGTGAAGGCCAAAGTAGAACCTTGATTGGACGGTGGAGACTCCCCATCATGAACAGCAGACAATCCGCCACCAACCGCATGTGACGGGTTTGCTCCAAAAAGTGGACCCAAATCCGGAGAGTCATTCCAACGACCAACATCAACATCATCCCAAGGAACATGACCTGGCAGAGGCCATTGAAGTTCACGAAGTCGCACCTGCGGGAGTTTGATTCCTGCCAAAAGAGCATGGTGATCAGGGAACAAGTCAATCAGAGCGGAGTTGACCACCAATGCAGCAAGCTCGGGGGACAACCAAACTTGATCGGGAGAGGTGGCTCCCTTGCACGTTGGCCTGCGAGACAGGCCATGCAGTTGCTGCATCAAATCCTGTAATTCCACCCATCCGTTAGCTTGCCAAAGCCTCATGTGTTGCAGGGCTCCGACCTGTGCATTCATATCACCAAGGATGGCACGACACCCTTCCCTACCCAGAACCAACTCTGACGAAATCGGAGCAAGCAGGGCCTCAGAGAGTTCAACTGCATTAGGGTACGTGGGTCCCCGAGGAGGGAGATAAACAGTAGCAGCCACAATCTCAAGTCCAAAGATGTTAGCTGCAGTCATGAGGACACGGCCACTCTCAAAAACCCCCGAGGGCCAAGGAAGAGGAACTGCCCTGAGCAGACAAGGACCATAGCTCAGCACACCTGTCCAAGTGCCAGCATGTGAAGATCCGGGACGCAAAGATGCAGGAGCGCCCAGGGTACTGTGCAGACAATGACCAACATGCCTAGATTGCGAACGGAGGTGCCCTTGGAAGACACACTGTTGTGACTTGGATGCCTGTGTTTCAGCGACGTGCCACCAACCCAAAGGCAACTGATCCACCAACCGAAACTTGTTTGAGAGCCCTGACGGGTTGTAAGTTCCAAGAATGAAGTCAGGAACACCGGAAAGATCCCACGCCACATGATCCGAAGAGTCAAAACCATCGACGGGACCTGGAACAGTAGCCTCACCAACCCGAAAAGAAAAGGTGAAAAGTAAGACAAGGAAAGTCCAAAGACGAGAAGTCCAAAAGGGAAAGGATAATCCACATCCGGGCATCTTCCGAGAAGCGGAGGACCCCGTGTGCCCTAGTCAGGAGTGCTTGGCACGCTTGCTCAAAATGGTGTCCAACTCTGCTTGTTGTTTGGCAAAGTATGAGTCCAAGTGATTCATGAGACCTTCCTTGAAACCTGACACCTCTTGCGAAACCTGACCAATGGCATTTGAGCAGTTGCGAACGTCCTGAGAGACGGTCTGAAGAGTCTGACCTTGTTGCTGCCCCACCTGACTCAACTGAGAACACTCCCGTTGGACTTCATGAATCTTGCTACTTCCATCCACCATCCAGTGTTCAAGCTTTCCCTGGTTCTCGACAAGGCTCTGAATCTGGTTTTCGACCGCAGCTAACCGTGTTTCATGGGCTGTATCATCCTGCAACTTCTGAACCTTTGCAGTGATCGTCTGTTCAAGCTGGTCGTGCAACTTGGCCTCGACATCTTCCATACGTGTTTGAACGTGTTGTTGCATGGGGGCCTTACCACTGCTGCCAAAATAACCAGCCCAAGGGTCCGCTCCTTGTTGCCACGGGTCCGCAGAACCTGAAGACGAGGAAGCTGCAGCACCTTTGATGTGCTGCTTTGTCTTGGACGAAGCAATGAAGCCTCGCACTGGTGCCACCGGAGAGGCATCCTTCACCTTGGAGATTCCCACCCAGCCATGCTGAGCTTCCACAAAGGGCTGAGGAGGTTCACTGCCTGCGCCAACTGTCCACGCTTGACCCTGACTTCCCTTGCAAGGCTGCAAAGGCCTCGCTTGCCATCCGCAACTCTTCAGCATGGCAACCAAAGAAGCACGTTGAGTACCTGCTGGCAGAGGCTCCAACCGATACACCGCATTGATAGCACAGGCAACAAAGGGCTTGTTTGGACAAAGCTCGTTGTGCACAGTCTCTTGATGACGGGCCACGCAGCGAACTCCATATTTTTTTCCAAGCCGACAAGCTGCAACACAGTGATCCACCGTGCGAACCCGATGGAGTGCTTCTGTGAGTCCCAACTGTGGCAACCAGATGACTGCATACTCCTCATCCGGACCTGGTGTGTCATCTTTCCTGGGCTCAAAGAAGAATCCACTCTGACCTGATGCACGATGAACCGACTCAAAGCTAGACTCAGGGATCCTGATGAACACTGACAGCACGTCTGAAGCATCGGGCGATGCTTTGCTTCCATCATGTTTGTGCCACCGAAAAGCCCAGATGTCAAGGAGTCCGGACTCAACTCCCTCCTCCTCAATGGAAGGATGAAACTTTCCGCACTTCTGATCGCAGTCTTGATCTTGGCATAGGCGTAGCAGCGGGAAAACACTGACCAACTGTCGAACCGGATGGGCCACGAAATCCGACCAGGCATGGTCCTGCTCCCAGATGTCTTTGAAGACATGGAGGCGGAGAACCTTGGTTGGGCATACCTGAAGTTCGGGTGCTGATTGGTTGGTCTTTCGGTAGACCATCTGGTCGCCCAGTTGCACCGAAGTGCAATCTAAAATCACCGGCTCATTGGTTCCACGGTAAATTGCTGGCACACGAACCGAATGCATAGGAAGCCCAAGAGGAGCACCCTCCGGCATGGGCCCTACCACAAGGACGGCGAGACCTTCCGGGCTTATCAGCTTGCCATCTGCAATGAAATGCTGAACATCTGCTGCCGACGCAAAGGCAACTCCTCTTGCGTCTTTTGCCACATCTTCTAGGTTCAACTGAGGCAAAGTGGCTCCGTCATTGGTGTGAAAGAGCCCCGGAGGCAACAACAAGCTGGTCGGGTCAATGTGCTTGAGCGACACTGCATGTTGTTTAGCAGGCTTCCGACCCTTCTTCTTCATGTCATGTGCACCGAACTTGGATTGAGCTCTTTCTTGAATGTGATTCTGAAGCTCATGATAGTGAACCCAAGTGAAGGGACGTGGTTTGGAATTTCCCAAGCTCTTCAGGGCACCCCAAGCATTCTTGGACTTGAGGGCTTGGTCTAGGGCTTGATGTCCGAAGACTTTGATAGCTGCAACTGCACGTGCCTTGACCTCATCTGGTGGAACCCCTTTTGAGGGCAGCAATTGCTCCAAACTTCGAATGATGACCTCATCATCAGCACCGAAGCCGGTGGGACCGTCAAAACAAGGCATGTTGCTGAGAAAGGCAAAACCATCATGAAGCAACTCCAAGTTCATAGCCTGTTCATACGTGATCACACCAACCGAATGCGCGAAGTGCGCAAGAGCAATGGTTCCACATGTATCTGAACGGGTCTGAGGAAATGTGCAGGTGGAGCTGAGATGGACATGGTTGGCTTTCCATGCTCGCTTCAGTCTGGCAGCAACTGTGGCGAAAACAGACAAAGGTGTGAGTCGAAGTCCATCGAAAACAGTCATCACCAGCATGTCCCCAACCATGAAACACTGAGCCAAAGTCCAATGTTGATCAACGAGAGTGAAAAGCCAAACGATGTCTTCCGAGGGACCGAAAGTGGCGAAATCAACTTGCCCGCTCTGCCCCCATAGCTTGCCCTGATGGAAGACAAAAGCCACATGACGTTCCTCACGAGCCACAGAGCCCAAATCCAAGGCACCAACAAAGTCCAAAAGGAAACCTGCCTTCAAGCCATGTCGATGAACAGTGGCAGACTCAGCACAAGGCGGGAGTGGCAACTGTTGTGGCCCAAAGGAATCAAAAGGCAAGGTGGGTGTGATACACATGTCCTCACAACCGTGAAAATCCTGTTCCCATCCAACACGCAATGCATGAAGCGTGGCGGCAATTGGTGCAGGACTGCCCAAGACACTATCCAAGGTAGCAAGAACATCACAGAGACGACCGTGCCCACGACCCGCAGTGATTGGGGTCTGATAGGCTTCAAAGAAAAGCTCACGGGCAGCAATTCCACGAACCCTTGAAGCAAGGTGTGAAGCTACCCCCGAAATCAGACCTTCTGGCTCATAGAAAACCACCTGCAAAGCTTGAGCACACAAGTCAAATTGAACAAGATTCCAGCCCCATGTCTCCCACACCACCGCGAAAATGCGGACGTTGCTGACAGCAACCCATGTGCGGATCATGTCATCTGCTGTATTGGGCCACAGTTCAACCACCGCCGCAGCAAAGGACGGCAACCAGCATGTCAGAGGGGCAAAACCAGACCCAATCCAGGTAAGGAGGAGATCAGACTTCACAACTTGATCAAAACGCCACATGCCAGTGCTGCACCGAGATTCCGACAAGGTCAGATGATTGCCTGACTCCGTGCAATCTCCAGCACCAAAACCTTCAAGCTTCATGGCAAGTTCAAAAGCAACATCATCAGGGTGTTGCTGAACAGTAAGCCATTGCCAAGGGAGTAAGATTGTCCCTGGTGCTAGGACTTCCTCAGCTTCCGTGACAACACGAGCTGAACTGGGCAAGTCAGCCCACTTCAGGAAAGCAGCACAAGTCATGCCTGCAGGAATCAGGTACACAGCACGAAGACCAAGGTGCTCGATGATGATCGGAACCACCATGCTTTCACAGAGAAACTCCGATGTCCCCACATGCAAGGTATACTTACGTGGTTGGAGGTAAGCCCAGGTCGGCAAAGGCTCACCATCACAGCTCAGCCAAAAGTTGGGATGTTCTTGGAGGATCTTCTCAGCATGAACAAGTTCTCCCACAGTTTGAGTAGGATGAAAAGTCACCTGAACTTCACTCCCATTGCATTCCAACAGCAGAACAGAGGCACCAGCAAAGGATGGAGGCCAAGTGAGATCACGCCAACGCAACACATTGTGGAGGTAAGCTCGAAGAAGTGACTCAGGAGTTTGCCCAACGGGAAGAAAGCCACACTCAGCTAAGAAAGAAGCCATGACCCAAATCGCATGCACAGGCGAGACCGCGTTTCCAAAGAGAACCAACTGCGCACGACAGTCTGCCAAAACCTGTTCTCTCGGAGAAAAGGCCAAAATGAGCTGAAGCTCACGAGGGTGCACATGCCGTGAGTGATGGGGCCAACTAGCTGATTTGATCTCTATGCCTCGCAAACCTTTGCGGCGAAGACTGGCAGCACTGATACCTTGCTCCCTACAACCACATGGACATTTGTAGAGCACTGAACCCCACGAGTGAAGTGCAGTGGGGCATGGTTCATGCATGGCAGGTCTACGTTCCACGGGGCCAAAGTCAGGACAACGAAAAGCTTGGAGTTCCAATTCGGTCCATGCCAACTGTTGCTCATCTTCTGGACTCCATTGAGGCCAGAGATCTGGGAAAAGATCTCTCAGAACAGGCCGGGGCACCGACACTGGGAGCTCATCGAAACCATGGAATTCAAAGTGCGCCGGCACAACCAAAGCAAGCCATCTGGAGCGTCTCGCAGGCCAGACCGAGTGCAAATGAAGGATCCTCTGGTGCACTACCGCTCCTGTCAACTCAGCATAAGAACGAAGTGCCTGCTGGACATCTCTATCCTGCATAGCCTCAGGAACACATTCAAGCAGCAAACCAACAGCACCTAAGTGAAAGGCCGCTCGAAGAACAGCTGGACACGTCTTGCTGCGAGTGCTCCGGCCCAAGTGTCCTTGGGTGGAATATGGCTGACAAGGTACTCCTGCCAAAATCCAAGGCTGCAAATCCATCTCAAGCTGCTTGGTGTGCATAGCATGAACCGTGGAAGGAGAAGCAATGTCCCCCTGAATGACATGTGTGCCATGGTTCAGAGCGAAAGCACGCAAAGCCAAAGAATTCCAATCCACAGCTGTGACAGGAGTAAAAGAGAGAAAGTCCAAAGCAGAGGAGAACCCCCCAAGTCCACAGAGGACGTCGTGATATGCCCCAAAATCACCTAAGGTATTGTCACGTAAGCCTAAAGGGTCAAACCGATCATCCAGTTCCAGAAAGATAGCTTGACCCAGCATTCGATCTGTCTTGGCCACATGGTAGAGAGTCATCCGAGGCTGTGGACGCCCCACAAGCTTGAAAGCAACTTGCGTCCCGAAAGGATGCTCAACCCCATACGCCACTCCTTCATCATAGGAATGCACGTGTACCACCAAAGTGGCGCGCTGACCCAGCGACCATTCCGAAACCGAAGTGAGATCCATGGCGATACCTATCCTCAGGTGATTGGTAGAATCCGTAAGACCGACTGGAAGGAGCCTGAGCCCAAACTACATTAAGATGTATAAACCCACCTTTTCTCCTTCTCCTCCCCTCCTTCCTGTCCTGTTCCCACCTACCCCCACCCCCCTTAAGGCCCATGAGCTCCACAGGCCCCAGCGTCTGAGGTAGGTCCTCCGCCCCAGGGCGCCTCCGAGAGCTTCTCCGAGGCCCTGCGCGCCCCCTCCACCTTTCCCCACCAAGCAGGTGCCTCGGCAGTGCCAAGGTACCCTCCCCAAGCAGTGCTGATGAAGTCCGCCTCGCCGTCGTGGCCTCCGAGCCCTCCTCCTGTCCCCCCCTGTCCCCACATGGCCTGTGGGGCCTCCTCGTGACACCTGGCTGCGGGGACCGCTCCCGCCGCAGAGACGCATGAGCTGCGAAGATCTCGTGGATTTGGTGCGGGACACCGTCCTCGTCCTAGGCCCATGTTAGGCATAGAGGTTGGGGAAATGTTGGGTTTATGGTGGGTTTATGTTGGGAAAGGGATGTCTTAGGTGGGAGGTTTGTGACCCATTGAAAGTCTATATCTCCAAGAGCTCTCCTGTAGATAGACTTTTCACCTCCTCCCCCCCTTCCCGACTACTCCTGTATAAATATATATATATATATATATGAAGGAAATATGAAAGACTTATGTCATTTTATACAATTGCATGTGTCATTTTATAGAGGTTTTTTATTTCCATTCGTTTTTCCTTCGACCTTGGTATCAATTTTCAAGGGTCATTTCATAGAGAACCCTTAAATTTAGGCTTTTGGCTGCACCCTGGCTATACCATTTCATAGTCACTGAGGAAAATCGGTCACAACTCATTGGTTATTCATTTTATTTTTCCCAAAAGGTATCCCTCACGCAAGTGATGCATTTTATACCCGGCAAAAATCTATAGAATGGGGCTGCAACAGTGGCCACCCTACAATCACGGGGGATTCCAAGTCTAGGGATGGAGGGTGCCGACTCCAGCAAAGGAACATGTCCAGCTTGAATCTAAACAAGCCAGCTATGAAAGCCTGGCCGGTGCTTGTGATGAAGCCACCTGATGATCACTATGGACTGCTCCCATGAAGTCCCAGCACGAATCAAAGGTCCCATGGTACGCTTCGGTTTGACCTCACCCTGGCTCCCATGAAAAACAAATCAACGAGCTCCCCTCAGTGATAGGACAGCTGATTGCTCTGCCATGTAGCCGTTGCTTGTGCTTGGTCCTTGTCAGCCTCAGTGGGTACTCCTGCCACCCATCTCATCCATCGGATGGTTATACCATAACTTGCTGGTCACGTATTCCCCCGAAGCTACGCCCAATTCTCAACCAGAGTGGCGGGTCTAAGGGAAAGACTGGAAGAACCATTACATACCTACTAGCCAAATCTTATTGGTCATTGGCGATGATTCAACCATCATCAACCCTTGCAGTATCAACCTGGCATCAATCGTCATCCTCCCAAAACAACCATCATCACCATGAACATTCATTACCAATTCTTCGCCACCATGATCCAATGATTGACAGAGGTGGCAGTTTATCACCAGTAGATCAACCATGAATCCCCTTCAGTTGTCAACCAGTGGATTAAGCAGTAACCAACAGTAGATTCACCACTGGATTAAGAAAAGGGTCAACCAATAGATTCACCAATGGATTAAGCACAATTTTCATGGTTAACCAGCGGATGATCCTCACCAATAGATTTTCTGCGCTGCAGGTGGAACGAAAAGAAGGCTGCAAACCCCATCAACAACGCCACGACCACGGTCGCATTCACATGGTGAGGCGCGGAGTCCGCAATCGCAGCTCAAAAAGGAGGATGGTCAGTCGATAGTGGCTGCGATAGCTTAAACTAGCACATATGGAGGATACAAATGGTATGTGGCTAATAAAGGTAGCCAGGATAATGGTTTAGGCATGGCTAAAACGGTTGATTTTCATGGCCACTATCATGGCCTAAACTTTAAACCGCCCGGTTTGTAGCGGTTTCTTGCAGTTGTGGGAATATCAGTGGCCAAGCAGTATGATGGATTTTCCTCGAGGCCCTTCAAGCGGTCCATTACTCGGTCCCTTGCTTGGCTCGACATTTATGTGTGGAACATGAATTGCTGAAGCATTCTATAGAGATTCTGTGGGGATCTTGACCTTCTCCATGGTTGGTTGATCTTTGCATAGTTTAGGCACCGGGTTCACGTTGCCATCCCCCCGGTGCCGGTTTCTTTCAGTAGGAAAACGAGCCAGCTTTTCGGGTACCATCACTTCCACTGCTCAGCAGTGACCTTCAGGTGAAGCAATGTGAAGCGCAAAATTGGCGCGCAAATTGGCGACAGTCCGACGTGTGGCATTTGAAGGGTGGGTCTAAGGGTGTCTTCTCATGCACATCTGTAGGCCGAAAAGGGTCTATATCTATGTGACGTAACGTTATACAATTTACTGTCGCGAGATGCGATGTGTTGCATTTGCGATGTGTTGCATTGCGTCGTACTCTTGTGCAATCCAACTCGTGCATTCAATTTATACTAGTGAACTCTCTACTGTACTGTACTCCAACGCGAATTTCATGCAAGACTATGCACATCAGTGTGGTACAAAATAGTATGCATTGCAATGAAACTTGTTGCCTTTAAATGCGAATCAGCAATGCTTTATGTAATCCAGAATACAGTTGCTACATGTAAGGTATTGCAATGAGTGTGTCTAAGATTTCTTTCTGGTTGCTGACCTGCTTGAGTCACCTGGACCCATAGCCACAAGTTGGACCAATCCTCACTTTGTATTGTTTCAGCAAGCCGCATGGAATCTCAGTCCACGCAAATTGTCTGCGCGAGCATAAATTGCTCGCACCAGGTCAATCCCTGAAGTTGCCAGATCGTTGAAGTGTTTGAAGGCATAACCAGCCTGATATCCAGAACAGCAACAAGAAATAGTTGTTCTTTCCCTTTGTGTTAGGCAGAGCGAGCAGCGGTTGGGCGCAGCTCCTTTTTCCAAGCCAAAAGAAGCCTGCAGTTTGCAGACATGTGTGATTTCACCACTCTGGGTGATTCCACCCGTATGCACTCCCCCTCTGGCCGTTGGCCAGATTGAGTGGCGGTGGTCAAAAGTCACGAGCCGTCAGGCTCAAGGCTTCTTGGGTCGAAGTCCGGGAAGACCGTGTCGTCGACTTCAGGCACCTCCTCGGTCTCCTCCTCGTGGATTGCGGGCACCTCTTCGGTCACAGGCACCTCGTTGGTGACAGTGGGCACGGTCAGGGGCTCCACCGTCTCCTGGGGAATCTCAGGCGTCACACCTGAGGCCGCAGCAGAGCCATGAACATAGACGTTGTTCACAGCTGGGGCTGCCTTGGGTCTGGTGCCGTGGATGTAGGGATTTGCCACCTCATCCACTGGCAGCAGGAGTTCAGGGTCGGCACCATCATCCACATGGTTTGTGACATCCTCGTCGATGTCGATGGCGGGCGGCTCGAACTCCTCCAAAACTGCCGGCTCTTCCACAGCCGGGGTCGTAGGTGCCACAGTTGTGGCAAGCTCCACATTCGATGTGGTAGGGGCCACATCCTCCAGCGTTGCAGTTGGTGGAGCTTCGGCAGGGACAGCTGTGTGGGAGCTGTCGGGGTAGTTGGTGGTGTCCTCTTCCACCACTTCTTCGTACTCGGTGGCCTCCGTGAGGGGGTCGGAGTCCTCAACGGCCGGAGTCGAGGCAGCTGCTTCCGCAGTTGGTGGTGCGGTAAGCGACTCCGCGGCCTTGGCAGCTTCCTTTGCTGCCGCCTCAGCTTGGTAGCCCTTGACCTTGGCTATGGATGCCAAGAGCTTTGCCCGCACTTCGGGCCACACACTCCCAGGGCTTGGCGTGGCACCCACGGGATTGAAGGCCGTGAAGGCCGTAGTCCCAGCATGGGACTCAGCTGGGCTCACAGGGCCGGAGCCAGCGGGGCTGGTGGCGGCTGCAG
>VSDK01019850.1:714512-744767 GCA_009767595.1 Symbiodinium kawagutii | reverse complement strand
CGGGGGGGGTGGTGGGCTGCGGCACCGGGTTGAACACGGGGCGGCCTGAAGGAGTCGTAGTCGGCGCAGACGTTGGGCCTTCCACAGCAGCAGGCCTTGGGAAGTCAGGGCGCCCTGGTCTCGGGGGCATCGCCTTGACTCTTGGTGCCAGTGGGGCGGCGGTGGATGGACCGTCTCCAGCTCGTCCGGGATGTAAATCCAGCCGCCATGGTGGTACCGGTTTCCGGTTCCATGGGGGTAGTGGTCCTTGTGGCACACCCCTGGATGATCTTCCTGTGATTAGAACCACAGGTCGACCGTCCGGGGTGGTCTCTGGGACCCTCATCGCCAACTGCTCCTCAGTCTCGGTGGCCAGCTCCATCAGTGAGTTGGCGATCGCACGAGCGAGGGCCGCATCATCCTGCGGCTGGCGCCCGCTCGCTTCTCCAGGTCCCAGGTTGCGACGACGCTTCCTGCGTCTCTCCAGCTCTTCGAACTCCTGGCGAAGAGCAGCAAGGCGGGTCGCCTCACGGCGGCTTTCCTCCTCCAGGACCCTAGCCATCTCCAAGGCCTCTTCACCACGTAGACCTTGAAGTGCTGGATGACCCAGCGGCTGATCACCTCTGTCGTGGCCACCTTCTGTTGCTGGTGGCCCATCTTCTATTGGCGGCGGACCACCTGCTGTTGGTGGTGGCCCACCTTCTGTTGGTGGTTCTTCACCTCGTTCCTCCTCCGGCTCATCCTCTGGGCTGTCATCGCCCTTCATGGCGCGGACGGCCGGCACACACCGTGGTGTTTGGCCCGGAGGGGCACACCCTAGTGCTTGGGCCGAGGCCACAGAGGTGAGCTCAGCGCCATGCCAACTCGAGACGGCAACCAGTGCGGCCAGCGACTCCCAGCAACCCCAACCGGTAGCAGGCCTCGTCACCGTCGACGATGAAGAGGAAACCATGGCTGGCAGCGCGGTCGCGGCCGTGTCGCGGGAGCCATTTAGGCTAGGTAAGTAAGAGCTAAGTCCAAGGGGACAGCTCTGGTTCCACATGTGACCAGACCCAACGGAATGGTCTTGTTGGTTCCAAGATCCAAAAGGACCTTCGTGGTTCCAAGGTTGGCCAGACTCACTGGAATGGCCGTGTTGGTGCCAAGATCCACACGGATCGGAATGGTTCATCCTTTGGCCAGACTTGCTAGAATGGCCTTTTTGGTTCCAAGATCCATCAGGATCATGTTGGTTACAGGTGTGGTCAGACCTGCTGGAATGACCGCTTTGGTTCCAAGATCCATTTGGATTACGATGGTTCCATGGGTGGCCAGACTTGCTAGAATGGCCATCTTGGTTCCACAGTTGTTGGTCTTCCCCAAAAATCCCCTTATACCCCAAAAATCCCCCTTGGTGGTTGAGGTTGAGATTGGTTTGGGTCCCCAGTCCATCGCGTGGATCTTGTCTTTCTTTTTTTCTGGTCGTCGGTTCATCATCCCTGACGCCAGCAAGCGCTGTGGGTTCATTCTGGGCCCTCACAGCCTTGACACTTGCACCTACGGGGGAGAGTTCATCTTCCTTCTCCCTCATGAGCATTTTTGTTCCTGCCAACACCAAAGCTACACCAGCTACCGTGACCTTCTCAGGCTGGTCACGCAACTGCGTAATCGCGGCGCCAGCTGTCATCAGCGTGGCTGCCTTCGCTACCCGCTCAGCGCGCGTCAGCTTGTCCTCAGTGATCGCTGCAATCTTGTCTCCAACCTTGTAGTCAGAGCCCCCAACGTACTCGTCCTTCTGGAACACCGCGGTCTTGTCCTCAAGAGTGTCGTCACCCGCAAGCACGAACTTGTCCACAGGAGCCGTCTTGTCCGCAGTCACGTACTTGTCGTCCAGGTTGAACTTGAGGCCAATGACATAGTCGATGAACCGTTGTCCTTGGAGGGGCTTGGTGAGGCCGTCGGCCAGCAGCGAAGTTCCTGGCAGGTGACGGGCAGTCCACGATGGGTTGTCCTGATGCAGGGCTTCACGCAGCCGCGCATGACGGATGCGTAAATGGCGTGTCCGCCAGTTTCCTGATTCAGTTGTTGCAAGGTGGAGGGCTGACTTACTATCCCCGTATAGGGTTTTGGTTACTGAGGGGATTCCCAAAGTTTCCAACAAAGCACCTACACTTTCACCATCCTGAAACCCTTCATTGTAGCCTACAAGCTCACTTTCGGCAGTAGAGGATGTTACAAATGGTTGACGGCCTGATGCCCAAAGCACCGGAGCACCGCCCAGCAAAACTGCAACTCCCGTCACCGACTTGTAGCCTTCGTGTTCAGGGGCGAAGGATGCATCAACGTACACCTCCAACCTGTCAAAACTCCTTGGTTCCCCCAACATCCCAGACTCCCCATACCTTGGCTGGAACTCACACCTATCGTACCTGATGGCAAAGTCCACAGTCGCGGCCAAGTACTGGAGAAGCTCGTCACCCAAGCGTACAACAGCTTCAGGACGTCGATGTTGAAGTCGAGCAAGTAGTCCAACATGGTATGCAATGTCAGGTCGAGTGCGTTGCAACCACTGCAGCTCACCGATCACCACCTGACACTGTTGAAGCGTCTTCGGGTCCACCTTTTCCTCGTCAGCACCCAAGTTGGCAAAGAGCGTCACCCCCTTACGCCACACCTTGGTCACGTTGTGCTTCTTGACGAGCTCACGTGTGTAACCCTCTTGGCCAATCATGTAGCCCTTGTCCGTGGCCTTGATCTCGATACCACAGAACTTGACCATGTGGTCCTTGGTGGCAAACTCCATTGGAGCGCAAGTCCAGCGCTCTGACAGCTTTGTCAGCACAGCCTTGGCAAGGTCGTCCTTGGCAACCACCATCATGTCGTCCACGTAGGTAGTGAGGAACCCCTCGTACTTCTTCTCCCCGATGTTGGATTCCTTGACGATTGCCCAAAGATGCGACTCCTCCGTGGGAACCAGGCGGTAGGTGGTGTCCTTGAGGGTTATGGTCAGCACCTTCAACTCGCTGTCCCTATGGACGCCCCAATCCCCTGGAGATTCCCGCAGGCCGTAGAGCGCACCAGTGATGCGCCACATCTCGTGGCTGCTCACAATGCCAAGTTGCGTCAGTAATGCTGGTGGTCTGACCAATGTCACTCGATGGCCAGCACTTCTCCTGGGTGCGTTCAGGAACGCGGTCTTCACATCCGTCGTTCCAATTGACCACCTCTGCTCCGATGCATAGCGAATGAGGATTCGCAGCAGGATAGCATCAGCACCACCCGCTGACAAGGACTGCTCCTCCATGGGCCGCTCCGCGAAGTTCCCGCACCCAACAAGGCGCGCTTTGCGCTTTCCTGTCGGCGCCTTTCGAGTCGCAACCAGCTTGCCTGGTATGACCTCGATCGGCTGACCAGAGGCCTCAAGCTCACGGACCCTTTCAGCACTGCACCGCTCAATGGTCCCCGTCCTTTCTAAGGACTCCAGTTCCTCCAGGATAGGCATGCGCCACAGCGTCGCCTCATTGCGAACCTCACGGCTTCCAACCGTGTAGGTCTGAAGGATGCTTTCTCCAGACTCACCCGGAGTAGCAGGCTTGTCCTTGCCCACAGCAACCACGTTGTGCACTGCCACCTGGATTTCACCATCACACCGAACCTGATCGGCTTGTAGGGCTCGAAGTTCATGCTTGAGATGCTCCAGCCCAATGCCGTCAGTCATGGCGGTCTCCTCGATCACATTCTGAAGACCTCGGATCTGGTGCTCGTTGAAGACCTCGCGATGTCGAAGTCCTTGAAGACGTCGGAGTTGAACTTCTTGAGCTCCTTGTCCACATGGTTCGCCACACATCGGCTGGGATCTATCTGGGTTTTCCCTGGACCTTTGCGCACCCCCAAACTGGCCAGCACCGGTTTCTCTTGAGCCAGTAGTAGAGGGCACACAGCCACTTGACCGTGCACTGAAGGTTTCTTTGACAGCTTCAGCTGTACAGTTGGAGTGAATGCCTGGAATCATTTTTTGAAGACTCCCTTCACCGCATCGCCCTCCACCTGGTAGCGGAGCATCCTTCTCCCCCCCAGCTGACCCAGCTGGTTCGTGGTGGCAGAAGGCACATAGCTGAGGATCTGGTTGTTGAAGTCCACAGCCACTGCACTCCACCATGTCATTCTCAGGGACTGCCATTCGCACCGCTCCAAGAGGCTGCTTCGTGTCCATCCGGTACTTGGGCTTCGGTGGGGCAGGCACAGTCGGGTCGCGCTGCTTGCCACGCAACCTATTGGGCGGAGCGCGAGGACCAGGTTGTGGATCTGTCTCCCCCGGAACCAAGTCCACCTCTTCCATCTCCACCTCGAGCTGCTCTTCCAGCAAGCGCTCGATCTCGTCGACCTCCATGTCATCCAAGCACCGCGCCACATCTTCCGGATTGGCGACCGATGGCTCGTAGTCCAGGGATACCTCGTCGGCTTGCTCTTGTCCATCAGGAGCATCCAAGTCAGGAGGATCCAAGCCAGGGTTCACTTCGTCCACAGCATCCCCAACCCTTGGATTACACTTGGGGATTGACACAACCGTGGTCCTAAAACCCCTACCTTCTTGGTCAACCACCCAGTAAGCCCCCGATGACATCGTAGTTTCAGAAGCCGGCCCCATTATAGTCACCTGTTGTTTTGGGTACTTCAATGGTGTTTTCTTGTTGAACCACGACTTTCTTCTTGCAACACCCTTACAACCAAACGGCAACAACCTGGGGTACTTCAAACCAAAACTTCTGAGTTGTCCTCGAAGACGTTGTTCTGCTGCTTGCCTGAGCGCAAGTGGCCAAGATTCAACACCAAGACCTGCGGACAGCAGCAGCGTACGAACAGAGTTCTTGAGCATCTGCACCTCGAGCTCGACAAAAGAATTCATAGTGGGTTCATCCCCAGGTGAGACCACAAAGTCCAACCCCCGAGAAGCCACCCAGCTCTTAAACTTGGCCGACACGAACTCCCGAGCTCGATCAACTCGAAGACGATAGATCGGGATCTGCAATGCCCGAAACCTTGCGTAGACCATGGCTGCTGCGTTCACGATGGTTGTATCCCTGCGATCCGTCACAGGGAAAGCCACAGTCAGTGGTCGAGTTCCGAAGCTTCTCAGCTCCTCGACCCTCGCCTTGAAGTCCAAGCTGCGAGCCTTGTCCACGTCCACGTCCACCACAGGCGGGGACTTCTCAAGCTCTGCAGCCGGAACCTCCGGAAATGGAAGCTCCTCATCCCTTCCTTCATCTTCCTCCAAGACAGCATCCAGAGGTGGAAGCGGATGATCTTCTGGTTCAGGTCGTGGGTTTTCTGCGGCCTCACCCTTTTTCTCTGGGTCTTCTGCAGCAGCTTCAACACTTCCCACATCCATCTTCTCTTCTTTCTTTGGTCGCCCACGAGGTCGCAGCACCAACTCCTCAAAGGGGTCGGGATCCATCTCAACCACTGGGAGCGCGGCCTCCTCGTCCGGGAAGTAGTCCTTGTCAATGAGCGGCTTCCACCCTTCAATGAGAGGACCATCACCTTCAACCCAAGGCACGCGGATCGTCCCCACGATGAAGTACTTGGCGTCCTTGCGGTCCTGGTCCCTTGCCGCCTTAAAAGGTCCAGCCAAGTCCAGGCTCAACTCGTAGCAACCTTGGTGATCTTTGCGTCGTCGAGGTCTGTCTCTGCCAGCACTCTTCTGGCACACCAGACAATCCCTCCTGTAGGGAGTGTGATCCATTGCCAAATGTAGGTACCACTCCTTCATCTCTTCGGTAGTGAGCGCCTTCAATGCTGGCGCTTCTGCATCTTTTTCTTTTTCTTTTCCATCCTGATTCTCCCCCCTTCCAACACTCTGTGTTGGAAGGTTCTCCAGAGACTTCACGATGATCTCCTTGAGCTTTGGGGCCCATGCTGCTGTCGACCTCGACAAGCGCATAGCCTCATCCAAATCTTCAGGCCAATCCCCATGATGACCTCCATCTCGTAGGCCATCAAGTTGAACCACCAGCGGCATGTTCGACCACAAGCACGTTGGTTTGCGTCTAGGATGTTGAAGCGCTCCTTGATCCACTGCGATGCGCTCCAATCCCATAGCTTGCTCAAGCACTGATTGCACCTCCGGCCACTGCGTGAAGCTGGCAAAGTCCAACTTCTCCTTGCGGTAGAGTGCTGGGTCCTCCGGTGTCTCCAGTATTGACAGCATCTGCGGATTGGCATGTGCACCTTCAAGAGCCATAGCCAAGGTTCGCAACCACAGCTGGCTGTCAATGTCCACCAAGTTCTGCTCCTGCCAGGTGTTTGTAGGCAGCCCCCAACGCGTAGGTCCATGTCGCCCTCGCACGGGACGTGGTCCCCCATCGCCTTTGTAGCGGCAAGCGGAAACACTCCTGCAAGGCGGCCCAGCAAGGAAAGCAACCACCCGACTACTGCGCAGCACCTCCAGCAAGTAGGCAAAGACCGGCTGTTGAAGAAGATCTTGACCACATAGGATGTCGACCCCAAGGAACTCGATTCCATTCGGCATCTGACGATCCCACCATGCCTGGCTGGCGCCAGAGAACACGTGCACCACCACCCCACGAGCACGAGCAACTCGACGTCGCTTGCTGCGGTTGTAGGGCAGCGCGGCAGCATCATAGCTTGAGGCAACACACATCTGTTGAAGTTGTTGTAGAGGAGCTTCAGGAAAGGCCTTGTGCAGCAACTCCACGTTGAACAGCTGCTGACTGGCATCTTGAGCTGCCAGTGCATTGATGCCACAACTCCATCCCCTTTGAGCATCCTCCACCTCGGCCATCAGCTTCATGCCCAACTGCTCCTCGACGTAAGGACAGTTGTCCCTGATCTCCACGGGAACGCGGCCATGAACTGGATGTTGAATGTAGCAACCTTCACGCTTCCACTGAATGCGAAGGCCATTCTTGGCAAGGATCCCCAATGCCAAGATCGGTTGAACATCCGGAGACTCGGTCAGCAAAGTGCCATGTCCAGCAGCTTGGCGAAGCTCAGTCTTGCCCACTGCTGTCTGGACGGTGATCACCTTCGCCTTGTCCCACTCATCTTGATCTCGAGGACGACGCAAGCAGTGAGTTGCACCTGAGTCCAGAAGTACACCTGCTCCCCCAGTCGTAGTGCGCGACACCAAGGCATTGAGCTGCGGTCCCACACGCATGGTTTTCAACAGGGAAGCCACTTCGTTGACCAACCCGTCACCACCACTTGAACCCGTAGAACCTTCTGAGCCCTTTGCCGGCGCAGAGCCAGAGTCACCGGAACCCTTGGGCGGGTTGCCAGCCGGAGCCGGTTCACCTTCGACCTTTTTCACTGCGGGGTCCTCGTCCTTTTTACCTTTGTCCTTTCCTTTGCCCTTACCAGCTGCCTTACCCTTAGGGGGATCCCTGGAAGCATCCTTTCCCTTCCCATGACCCTCACCTGGGCTTGGCTTTTGGCCGGCAGTGCATTCCTTCATGGTGTGTCCCGTGCTGCTACACTGGAAACAACGTTTTGTTTTGTCAAGACCTGTCCAATCATGCTTGTATGGACATGTTCTTCCCTTTTTGCATCCACCTTCAGTTCCCCAATGGCGACATGGCCCCACTGGTTTGTCACCTTCGTTGGAAAGCCTTCGGGCAGCCGGTTCGTTTGGGTTACCTTGGTTGTCTCCCCCCTTTTTGCCACTAGGTTTCACACCATGCCACATGGTATCCATCTCAGAAACCAAAAGTTGCAAAAAGTTGTCAACCGTTTGCTGGGTTGGGGCAACATCCAACTGGTTAACCATGCGAAACGTGTTAACACGGAAGGCTGCTTGCAAGTCCTGCGCCAGCACATTCTTGGTCACCTCGGTGAGTGCGGACACAAGGAGCAACGGATCCGGAACTGCCAGGTTGAGTTCGCGAGCACGATGAAGATGTCGCTGCCATTGCCTGAGTGAGTCGATGGCCTCCTTCACAGTACCTGCCGTCTTCGTCACCGTCAGAGCACTGAGCGTCTCAGCCCTTTCACTCACACCCCCCGGCTGGTAATGCCGCAGGATGGGAAAAACCATCCGCACCGTGGACATTTCCCTACCCGCCAGGATCTCACTCTTCAGAGATTCCGGGAGTGCGGCCAACAACATTGTCACCACACGCGACTCCAACCTTTCAAAACCTGGTCTACTCACTTGGTTGGGAACCACATGGAGCTTATCAATGGGGCTAGCACTCAACCACTTATTATAAGCAGCCATTGCATTCGCCATGACTTCTTCCCACCATGGTCCCGCACGCTGGCTTACGTCCGACACCAGCGGTTTCACTTCAGCAAACCATTCACCAGCCTTCAGACCTGCGTTCTTGGTGGTAACCTCAACCAGTTTTGGGAGAACTATTGGGATACCCCTCATCAACTCACCCTCATCCCGCGGAGCTTCCTGCAGCGCGGGTGGTCCTGCTTGTTGAGGAGGTGCAGGAGGAACGTACCCTTGGTCGTCAGAACTTCCACGATGTCCACCACCAGGAAGTCGCTTCCACATCGGATCCTCGGAGATCTCCTTGGGCAGCGGCGGAGGCGGCACAGAGCTCGAGCTCACAAAGTGCTCTTGCCACTGCTGTTCCCTCCATCGCAGCACGTTGACTTCACCCTTGAGCCTCAGCAACTCCTGCTGCTCAGCTCCACTCAAAGGCTTCGGATTCCACAGGTGCGCCATCATGCCCTGCGGAGTCCAGAACTGCTCTGCTTCTTGAACTTGTCCAGGATCAGGTCGATGGGCTCGAGGTCCAACTTGGCCCTGATCAGGTCGAGGAGGATCAGGTCGATGAGCTCGAGGTTCAACTTGGCCCTGATCAACTCGTGGAGCTTGAAGGTTGTACTGCTCCGGGTCAGCAAGTAGGTCTCGCACACCAACTTGCCCTTGTCGTTGTCCAGCGTAGAGGGCGTTCCACACTGGTGGTCTTGGTGGGAAAGGTACCTCACGCACCCTCCAACCATTGTCTCCGTCTTGGAGATCCCAGCCCTCCGCCTCCAGGTTCCTCCCAGCCAACGGCCAATCCGGTATCCTCGGCAGATCCGGTGGCGTCCCAGGTGGAACAGCTGTGCCTCCAGGGGTCGTCCTGGTAGCTGGCGGTGTCGCAGCTGGAGTCATCGGCACCCACATCGGTGCCTCTTCTCTTCGGGTTGAGCGACCTCCCTCGGTAACCAGCCGTCGAAGCTCAGCCACCTGCTTCTTGAGGTCCTCGTTCTCCTTGGTGACCACGTCGAACATGGCCCTTTCCATTTCTCTTTCCAACTCTCGCTGGGCACGCTGGGGGCTGTCCTGCCTACGAACCTTTGCGGCCGGCAGGGTCTCCACTCCAGCACCATGATCGCGACCACCACGGCCACGGTCATCACTTGCACTTGGCACTTCTGAGTGCCAGTTCACATTCTGGAGCCACTCCCCCAGACTTGCATTCTGGTCTAGGCCCCAACTGTCATCAGGAACCCTCGGCAGGTCCTGCTCCTGCGACTGCTCGTGAAGCTCGGTGCCCCCGGCGGTCTGCAGCTCGTCGTCGTCCAGCAGGTTGATCTCGGTGACCATTGCTGGAAGTCCTGAGGGCCTTGCCTCAGCTAACCTTTGCTCGTCCCGGGCCCTCTCGCTCCAGAACGCGTTGTCGTGCCTAAGTCCTTGGCCGTGATCGCCGCCACGTTCTCCACGGTGGTTGTCGCCAGGAACTCTTCCACGAGGAAAACCTTGCACTTGGCCGAGAAGTCCACCTGCAGGAACTAGGTCTCCATGCAGTAGATCTCCCCCTAGCCTTTGGCCTTGATCGTGACCTCGCCCTCGGCCATCTTGTAGTGGCGGAAGCGAGCTCGATCGAGACTGCGCCATTGCTCAGAACTGCGTTGGGCTCATAACCTGTGTTAGGCAGAGCGAGCAGCGGTTGGGCGCAGCTCCTTTTTCCAAGCCAAAAGAAGCCTGCAGTTTGCAGACATGTGTGATTTCACCACTCTGGGTGATTCCACCTGTATGCACCCTTAAAGCGATGACCCCTAAATTCTGGGAGCAATCAGCCAACATTGCTGGAAACAAGTTTCCCCGGCAACTTGAGCGGCAGTGGCTTGGGTATCCCCATACTCGTTCGGTCACTGGTGGTTCGGGAGCATCACGCAGCATCCCTTGAAACAAGGGAGCTACGGGTGTGCAGGAGGTCACCAGGAGGGTTGTAGCCACGTGGCGATTATAATTGTGACACCTCTGATGAGCTATTCAGCTAAAGGGACCACTTGAGCGGTGACAGGATCATATATGCCGCGGTAGAATTCATCCATCCGCAAAACTTTCCAGTTTCGGAACACGCCTTAGTCGCCTAAGGGATGATCCCAGCAATGCCATCATCAAGAGTGGCCCAAACTCAACAGTCGTTTGCTGGACATTGGTGTTTTGCTCTCTGATCTTTTGACACTTTCGTATCTAGGAAAATGCACTTGGAGCATATGTAGTTGGATTGTAAAATCTAAGGTTTTGTCCATCATTCATGGATTTGGGGCGTTTCCACTACCTCCGATGCTGACAGCATGTTGACCAGCGGAATCCAGCCACCAGTATTGTTTTCAATGTCCGCAGAAAGCCCTGTGTGCCGTGCCAAAAAGAAGCCAGGGGCTGTGCAGAGTGGGCAGGTACTGTTGCAGGCTATATCATGGCAGTCCAAGTCCACCCCATCCCGAAACCGAACAACCCCTTCAGTACGGGTTACAGCCTTTAGCTGGTTTGACTTGAACCAACCGACTGAACCATCAGTTGGTAGCTTTGACCTTCTTCGACACTCATTGAATGTACTTTTTATTCTTTGATAGGGTCCCTACCGAGCATTTTTATGATGATTGAAACCAACCTGAATTATAATGGGGATGTAAGAGGGTTTGTACGTTCAGAAGCCCTTGGGGTAAACAGGTATTGTTCAGACTTCAACTCAAATTCCCCATTTTCCTGGGACTCAGCGCGGCTACTGAAACCAACCTCGCACAGCCGCAAAGCCTCAGGCAGTGCAAAGCGTTTCCCAAACAGCGTCGCAGTGAGCGAAAAGAGTCGCCAGTTGCGGGGTGGAGGTTCAGCTGGAACCTAGAAAACCATTTCAGCTGGTTTTCTAACCGGATTTCCCTGTAAGATTCCTGGTGATTCTGGTGGGTTTAGCGAAGATTAATATTGAGAAACCCGCGATTGTCACGGTTCGACATGCTTGCTGGAGGAATGGCAGTGAATACTGGATAGGAAGAGTTAATAGGATTTTATATTGGTTGATAGGGGCTATGATAGTGGGTAGTGGTTGGTTAATCATTTGTAGCCCAGTATGTGAATAGGGGTGAACCGCATTTTAACATAGTACACTTATTGATCATACTGAAGCTGCAACAAAATAAATAAACCAAAAATGGCTCAGTTATGTTTATTGGTAAACCTCAGCCGGGATAGACTACGTCAGAGGTGGGTTTACCATGTCACATCAGAGCGCATCCCGGGAACCGCAGCTGAGCTTGGGCCTTCGAACAAGTAGCACAGCCCTTCAAAGGAGCCTGCCCTGTACTCCGAGGTAGCTCCAAAACCGCAGATGTAATCAAGGAATCAATGTTACAAAAATCTGTCTGCCAACTATTCATGTAAAGAAGCACTGATTTGGCGAGATTTGAATCAATATGAATCGAGGCGCTTTTCTCACTGTCTTTGAATCAATGTTTCCCATTGAATTGTGGCCATTAGATAGTCTTCTGCTTACAGGAACATGTCATAGCCTCACCATCTCTTGACTGGCATGGTTTCCATAAACTACCTACTCCATCACTGAGAATCGTTTATTTTTTTGCTCACTTTCCCACTTTCCCATCAGGGTATTCCCAAAAGCATGTGCTTGTAGATTGGGGTGAAACCAACTAGACTTGATGTTGCTAACTTGGGGAATTAAATGACATGTGTATGCGCAAAAAACGGCTTCCGTGTATGCTTGAAATCGTTTGGCTCGAGGTAGACCCTGACACATTGGCCTGAAATCATGTGTCAACCCTTCCGTGAGCGAATCGCCAAGTAAGTCGAGGAAACCACCGACTTGTAGACCAGCTTGGTGGTCTTTCTTTTGTCCTCGCCTCAGCCAAACAGCGGATGTTCTCAATGAGAGAGGAGCTTGTGATGGGATGTGAAGTGTGCTTGCCAAATAATTACGTTGCATCACAGTGTCGACCGCGTTTGACAATCCGCTTCCCACACACGAGCCATGTTATGAATTTCTGAGGCAGATGCCGACCCTGCCCACCGTCACCCCTTGGAGGTGGTGGGTGTCCCCAGCTGCTGCGATGGCTGTGATGGTGACTCCAAGTGGTTGGTTGTTTATTGGGGCACCTGGCGTACCACGAACAGTCAAAACCATCTTTGAGTAGATGCTGAACTAAATGATCTGAATGTCGGACATAGTTGATATTCTACAGGATGGTTGCACAACGGAATGCACCTGTCAAAGCTGAGCAACTGAGTTTCATGGAGGCGGACAGCCCTCTGCTCCAACTCCAACTGGCTGTCGTTGGGACAAAGCAACCTGCCTTGCACATGGAACCATCAGGGATCGATGAATCCACGGCCCCAAGTCTAATGCTTTGACCCCGAAGGATTCGCAACCGGCCCATTTAATCCATGACTGACACTGCTTCAGAAGTGGAAGCGCTGAGGCAAAGAAGCAGAGCTGAGTGTTTGGCTATAAGAAAAGGATTCGCCGTCTACTTACTATATCAGAAACTGGCAGATTTCCACCATATCATGTTTTCTCGTGTTGCAGTGGTTGTGACATAGGGGACGGTCAACAAACATCCAGAACACTTCGGTCCGCCGCTTCCAAACCTCCAAGAAACAACTGCATTGCTGGCCCGCAAAATGGAGAGCGAATTGTCATCACATATTCTTCAGACCTTTGGTCAGGGCCTGAACTTCATTTGGGTTCCCTACAGACCCAACCACCGATCCTAGTTCTCGTTGATGTGGACATCGCTGTCTCAATGAGTAGTTTTCCACAGAAGCACCAGATTGCATCAGTGGTTTGAGGGCACACCCGTTTCAGGACTCAGGGCATAGCCAGGGTTTTGCACACTCAACGGCCTCCTGAGCCACACTAGCCAATATTTACAATACTGTGGAGCCATTCTTAAAGAAACTTCGGTTGATCGATTGACTTCGGCCCTGAGCTATATGGTATGGAGTTGTCATACCCCCAAAACACAGAGTAACTAGCTAATGGCATGTATGGATAGATTTTCTTTGTACATATTTATTTGTGAATAATGTATCATAGTGTACATACGGTTGTATACGATATATAATATCTAGATAGGTGGATGCTGTTGGATGTATGCACGCACATTTGTCCGGCACCGTGGGATTGGCCCCGTGAGACGATATCCTTTTATGAGTGCGAGCATTACCGCAAGTCATTGCAAGACACGCTGTATTCCTCGAAGCGTTCTTTCTGCACAGTATGCAGATGCATGCACAACGTGTTTCCCCAAAAATGCGCTCGGTGAAGATGCACGAATCAGCAATGCTTTCATAGGACTGCAGTCCATCGAAATGGCTGCATCTAGAAAAGCCTTCAGAAGGTCTGCAGCTTTCATTTCTGAAACGTATTTGGTGTGCACTTCTGAACGTATATGGATCTTTGAACCCGAACATAGGACATCGGACATAGGTCCAATAGGTCCATGATGACTGCCCAGAAGCGCACATGGTACCAGCATACATGGACAGCCCCCTGGATGAACAGGGACCAGATTGTTCATCACTCATCACAGTGCCTCTGCTTTCGTTATCAGGTTGATGCTTTCAGACATGTGTTGTTTTGATGTATATGTTTTGTCACCATACATGTGTATATCCCACAGTATATACTTAAATAAATAAATACCTATATATATATATTTATACACATGTACAACTTGGACAGTCAGTTCAGACTAGCCATGGTTTTGTTGAACCTATTACAGTAATTTTACCTGTCGCATCTTGACTACTGGTTCTATTTGGTTCTAGTGGTATAGATGTGTCATGTGTGTTGGAGTCAGTTTTTCAAAAAGAGCGGGATGATCATTGAAGTGGTTGGCAGCTGGAATTCCAGAGCCACTAGAACTAGCCGCCCCCTTAACCTTGAAGCAGTATGTCATGGCTATTAAAGATGGTACCACCTGTCCCATGCCTAATAGGGGGAGATGATCTAACAGGGTGATTCCTTGGGTTCCCAAAACTGGATTCCAAACAGGGGACAAGAAGTCATAAACTTTTTTTGACAATGGTTCATTCTGTACTTTTTTCCAGTCTCATTTTTCCAGTCTTTTCAAACACAACCATTCTCAATAGCTCAGATTATCACCCGACTTAAAACGAGTATTGCCAAGACTTCCACAATAACACAAAATAACCATACAACAACCAAATCAAACCATACAACAACCAACTAGAACCATATAATAACCATAACCATTGCTACAAGCCAAACCATGGAGACGTCGATTCCAATGGGGGACCCGCCGAAGTTGTCGAAGTATGCCGCGCGGATCAGGACTTGGGCGATCGCCATCCTGGCGCAAAGCGCAGATGGCTTGATCCGGGAGCGAAGCGGCGGATGGCTACCACCCATCGAACTGGATGATGCACTGGTGGAACCATGTGGAACCCCGGGTTTTCCCGAGAAATTTCGAAGTTGATCATGGTTGATCTATATGGATATGGTATGATATAGCAGCTTGCTATAGTGATTTGCCATTTCTATCCGTTTCTAGGTTGATCATAGTGATACTGATGGTGCTTGATGAGGGTGGCGAAGCAATGGAGGTTGGACAGGGGTTTATGGTGGTCAGCATTGATTCATGGCATGGGCTGAGGGCAAATAGCTAGTGGTTGCTAGTTCTGTAGCAAGCGTAGCAAGTAGGAGTCTCAAGCAGTTGGGGGATGTGAGGAACCACAATCATCAGCATTTCTTGTAAAACTCATCGGAACCCACAAGCTCGGGCCAAGAGGAACAACCAGCCACACTTATTTATAGAACAGAAACCACATGCTATACTATACATTGTGCTTGTGCTTGTATTGGCCTGAGACTCTATCATAGGATACCTGGGACACGCAAACATATAGCCATATGCACACGTGTTGTGAAAGCTATACTCAAACTGAAGGTTCATTTGTTTCCTATTTCCTTCGATAACACGAAGATACTTGGTTGATCGTGGCTGGGAAGTCATAGAATTATACACCGGGGCGATTGTTTCTTCCCTGATCCCTGACAAACTATGACATTGTTTGAATCTGTTTTAATTCCATATTATTTAGTCATTTGTTTGTCTATTTGTCTACATATTCAATTGTATTCATGTATTTCCAACGGGAGAAATTGAGCTTCCGAATTGCTGAAGCCTTCGACTTCAGGCCGTGTCTTCCTGAAGTGGCATAGCTGGTATTTGTATTTGTTGGTGCTTCCTGCTTGCACCAACAACTTTGTTGAATTCAAAGAAGCAAATTGATGCATTTGGGATCTGTTTTCATGCTGCTATTGGAGTACATCACTGCTGCCAAATGCTGAGTCACGTTTTTTTCCTTACACTTTGCAGCACTCCAATTTCCAGAGCACCCATCCACATCCTTCATTGGTGGATGTTAAAACCCAATGGCTGTGAGCATCGAGGAGCTTTACACCACAAATGCGGCGTGCAGATCGCAGTATTGCGTGAATCCCGTCATTTGTGCTGCAGTGGAGGTCATATGGAAGGCTGGTATGGTCCGCGAGCAAATATCTCAGGTAGGTGAATCTATTCCGTTTGTTTGGTCAATGTTCACCCTGGGAACAGGGCTTCAACCTACAACCATTGAATTACTTGATGGGATGTTGTAGGTCCTACTTAGCAATTTGGTGCGATCATTCCCTTCGGTGTCCGATGTTCTAACTTAGAAACCAAGATAATTATATAGGTACCTTTGCGTAGCCAGTTTTGCAAATAACTTACCAATTGCTGGGACAAACGATCCCTATGGCATGGATGCTTTTCAAACAGTGGTCCCCAGGGTGTGAATTGTGGCATGGCAACCCCATTTTTGGTCCCACTGAGTGGTTTCCAACTTGTTGATGAGTCTCCTAACTGGGGAGATCATATCATCTATAAATGGGGTCATAACTTACAACTTACAACCACTGTTAGTAAGCACGGGTCGACCTTAGGATGATCATCCAGCGCTGGCCGGTCGGTGGCAGCGAGCGACCATGAAGCACTTGAGAGATTTTATAGGGGAGAGATTCCCATCAACTTAGCTGTGGCGGTTGCTCAATGTTGCCGACATTTCTACTCATGCTATAAACCGGGGGTCAGTATTCAAGGAAGTGTTGGCAATTAAACCTGCTTTTCTTGGGTACATCAGACATCATGATTTTCAAGCTGGGGTTGAGTACCCTTGAATACCCTTGATATGCCTGACAATTCTCGCCTCGCGGTTGAATGGCTAGTAGGCTAAGCTACCGTAATCTATTGATGGCATGACTTTAAGTTGATAATTCGCAAGAACTGCCGAGGTCAATTCACCGACGGTTGTACTCCTTAATCTCCAAGACACGCAGATGGGGTGACCGTTGGATTGAGCACATTGAAGCACTAGCGATGGCAAGCCTGGAACTTTGCATGGGGGCCGTTAGGTAAACAAAAGATCAATGTGCATGTGATGTCCGTTGTGCTTATTCAATGGTTGACCCAGGAACCCTGCCTAGTGTAGACATTCGTAAAAAGATATATCACTGCTTGGTTCCGCTAGGATGTTCATTTGCCTGCTCTATGGTGATATTGATATGTCATTCCACCTGACGCACATGACAGCCTCAGGTCGTGTCTATACTTGGTGGCCTGTTTTAGCTTGACAGCAGGTTGCATTTGCATTCGCATCTAGACAATGCATACATCTGAACCGAGTGTATATATATATGTATATAGATACGTATATGCATATATATGCATTTGAATAACAACAATTAGTTACATATCGAATTTTTAACATACACACATACATACATATTAAATGAAAGCATGCATATGTACTATTACATACTTGCATGCGCACCGCACGTAGAGACTCTAGGCCAATTCTTCTCAAACCGATTGCGAGCAAGTCGAGGTCTATCCGGGCCTTCAAGACCTACCCAAGTTGGAGAAGAAGAGGTACATGGTCTATGCTGGTCCACGGCATGGTGCTTGGCCACTATATTGCCACGGTACTTGGCCACTAAAATTCCCATACCGTAGCCATCAGTTGTTGGGATTCTTCAAGGAAAGTCTTAATTTCTCCTTCGAGCTGAATCAACCAACCAAGCAACCAAAACAAAGCAACCAAAACACCAGCCATGGTGAATGGTCAGTTGACACATGTTGGTTGATACTGCTAACAATGTAAGAACCGACCAAACTACCCAGTAAGCGCCCTTCAAAGCGGAGGGTAGCCGGTTGTCTCCATGCTACTGGGCAGGTCAAGGATTTCTATTGACAGATCCTATTGGCGTTTTGTGGGGGGAAGCTGTACCATGAATAGTGAAGGGGGCAACAAGTATGTACATGTTAGACATCCAAAATTTGCATTTTAACAATCACATTACCAGTTGCAATGGTTTCAAATGACCATGCAAACTAGCGCTGAATATGAAACCTTAATATCACTTAGCCAGCATTGTTCAGTAGGGTAAGTACCAGTTATGCTTGATAAAGCTATAGTTCGTTGTAGCTGCTGCTGATCAACCATAACTTGTTCATTGATAAAGCTATAAGTACCAGTCACGGCCAGTCACGGTTGATCCCATTGTTACCTTATTGCGATCTTTCCTTGAGATCCGCTGGGACACCCCAGCGTTCAGGCATCCCTTGCCGCGTAGCAGCATGTTGTTGCATCGTGTGCTGTCAAAAGCAGCGGCTTCCATAGGTCAAATTTAGACCCTCAAAACGAGTGGTGTCATTTCATTTCATTTCTACTGAAAATTGATTGATTTTTCCAGCAATGTAGCTATTCCGATGGCTTTTCAACCATACCTTGGCATGTTGTTGCAGCGAGAAAGAATCACCTTTATATATCATACATACATATTTCAAATGATATGCTTGTGCTTGTTGTGTTGAAGCATAGAATCGTTCCTTGTTGGGACGTTTTGAAGATGTACCAAGTACTGAATTGCCCTGTTTAGACCGATAGAATGCTGTCCATAGGCGAGCAGCTGACCAGGTGGGCCAAATTCAGCTTGGCCAAGATTGCCAAGAGCATTGACTTCTGACTCTCGGTGCTGATTAGGTCCTTGGAGCAGGTCTGTGGTTGCCGTGATGTTCGAAGTCTATAAACCCTTCAGCATTGACCTATCAGTGGTGTACTTAGTTCAGGATGTTCAGGTGGTGTATTTAATGGATGGGCAGCTATCCATTCCACATGGCGATGCCGAACATGTCTGGCTGTGGATTAACAGTGCCAGCCGAAACGTCCAAGGCAGACGGGGCGGAGTAAATTTGCCTTGGCAATCTGCACTGGGAGTTCCACTCCTGGCTTGCCAGCATGCATTCTTACTATATCTTACTACCGTACTAGTTGCGCTGAGGTCCCAGACAGACCAAAAATCTACTTAGTCTATTCTCTTAATCATTTTCAACTGGCATTCAATTTAATTCTCATATCTTCGTGGTCGTCGTGGTCGTGGTCGTGGTCGTCGTTGTGGTCGTGGTCGTGGTCGTGGTCGTGGTCGTGGTCGTGGTCGTGGTCGTGGTCGTGGTTGTTGTTGTTGTTGTTGTTGTTGTTGTTGTTGTTGTTGTTGTTGTTGGGGCGGTATCCAAGTCACCAACCACCGCCTCTTGCAGAAGGGGTTTGCAGTGACGATATGTTCCAACCGAGCCAATTATTAGACAGTGATCATTTATTAGGCAGTTGATGAACAAACTCCCTTACAAGAAGTTGGAGATTGACATTCATCATAATTTCATCCAACATCCCGCAACCTCCTCCTGAGTCTAACTAGCTTCCAGCCACCCATCCGACATGGGTACAGTAGCAGTGCCAGCTGGTTTTCTCAGCTTAAGGCTGAAAGACAAACAACCTACTGGTAGAGCGCCCTCAGCCTTGGTGACTGTAATCTCTTGAACAACTGAGCATAGTGACTAGTAGTTGTTCGTAATGGCCAAAACAAGCATAATGGTTTGAAATGGTATAAAGCTCTTGGTGGTTGATAATGACTATTGAGGACCCGTGTTTGCCTTTCCGGTGCTCCGCCAAGGCAACGGCACTATCAATTACAACGTGGTCCCCTGGCGGAGCGGTAGCGGTGGGCGGAGGTTCCCTAGGGATTGAAGTTGATCAGCTGACCTACCTGGTGCTTTGGGCACAGCGCTTTGGGGGAGAAGGTTTGACCCACAGCCGTATGATGCACATGGCGTGTATTGAGATCTATATGTGTATTAGTGTATGGGATGGGTAGAACAGATAGATAGATTCGACTGCCCCGAAGCCGTTGGTTTCTCAACTCAAAACGCTCACTCTTGGATGGTTCAGAGGTATGCGATGTACCTTAAAAGTGTTGTACCCATACAAGATGGATTGTATGCTTCACCAGTGGAAATCAACACGTACAATGATACCCATGACCTCATTGATTCAACATATTTGCCACTGACTCGTCAGTTGGATAAGCTCGAATCCTTGGCTCGTCACCTACCAGGTGCCATTCTTGAACCCTTGCCGCCATCGCAAGTGGCCATGTTGCCTGATCTTGAGCCATCACTAGCACGGTGGGTGATCATTTGATTGTAACATTTTGCGCCTGGAGGATCAATGACGATCTCTCATGACGTGTCTTTTTCCATGTTTGCGATCATCAAGAAAATCCACGGATGGAACTGATCAGTTTTGGACAGCACAGCAGCTGGCTCCAAATGTAGCGAACCCGGTTCCATTGAAGTTATGGGAAGATCCAAAGACCGTAATTACCCCAAATAGATCAACAGTTTGCACCGTTCCCAATTTGGATTAGACGGGCCCTAAGTTGGATCAAGGCTGATAACCCTGATTTGTTCATTTTCCTAACAATGATGATGCTGGTTGGGGCTTCCCCCAACTATCAGATGGAGCCGCCGGTTGCAGGTTGATATCATTTGCGTGAACCTCTTCTCCATATTTCTGCTACGTTGGCTCAGGATTCTATGACAGAAAGTTTTACTTGCACAATTCTAAGTATTCTACTTGCATCAGCCCCCCTAGCCAACTCTATGACAGCAAGTTTCAGTCTCAAAGAAAAGCAAGCAAATTCTGAGTATTTGGAAGGCGGAGCCACTTACCGCAGTTCATGTCAACAAAGCAGGGTTAGATGAAGACACTTCGCACAGCCGTCTTTGACGAATGGCCCGTCCCATGAAGTTGGAATTTCGCTGGGCGATTTCTGGATCCAGTCTGAATGCTATCCAGGCGCACGGCAACGATACAGTGCAAAGTCTCGAACAAAAAATTGTCCCACAGGTTGGTGCAGGAAATGCTGTGAAGCTCGTGTTTGAAGGTCGGGTCTTGGCACCACAAGAACGAGTGGGTGAGGTCCTCAGCAACAATGCCGTGCTCGACGTCATTTGCCGCAGAAGCCAGGTATTCACAGCTTCTGCAGATGGCAGTATCAAAATCTGGGGTTCTTCCCAAGGCGAGTGTCAAGCAACGCTGCTTGGACATCAGTGCCCAGTCACAACGTTGGCTCTGTCGGCTGACAATCAGTACCTGGTCTCGGGCTCGGAAGACTGCACAGCGCGCATTTGGGACATGGAGACCCTGGAGTGCCACCATGTCCTTGCAACTCGAAGGAGTTAGTCATTGAGTTATTCATTTTGAATGTTTTCAAGTGTTCATAGTGCTTTCATAGACTACATGGATGGTGTATACCTGGTGCCAAAAGCAATCATTTCTAGATGGTTTAGGGTTTGGGGGCACGCCGATTTCTGGACAGTTCCATTGATGTTGCACCACTTGTGTTCTTTGATTTCTGTCCCCAAGTCTTGCAAGGCTGAGCATTTGGAAGCGATTCATGCAGTTGCCATCTCTCCTGACCAACGCATGGTTGTGACCGGGGGTGCTGATCGTGTGGCGATCCTCTGGAGTCTTCCAGATGGTGCCCCGCAGGTTGCGTTGGAAGGCCACTGCGGGTCGATCCAAGCTGTTGCATTTTCACCTGCAGGGGCTACGATCCTCACAGCTTCGTTAGATTGCTCTGTTCGCTACTGGAGCTCAAGGACTGGCCTATGCGTGATGGTGGTGCATGCGCATGAGAAAGGTGTCTATTGTGGTTCTTTTTCAGGTGATGGGACTTTGGTCCTAACCAGCTCCTGTGATGGATCTGTTCGAGTCTGGAAAGCTGGAGTCGTGAAGCCTCGTTCCATTGAGCAAGCACATTCAGGCTGCGTCTACGCTGCAGCCTTTTCTCCCAATGGCAGACTGGCAGTTACATCGGGTTGGGACAGGTTGGCAAAGATCTGGGATTTGACCAATAGCCGTTGTCTGGAAGTACTGCGGGGTCATCTAGGGCCCGTCTATTCTGTTTGCTTCTCCCAAGATGGCAGCAACATTTTGACCGCCGGCAAGGACTCTACAGCAAAGATCTGGTCTGCTTCTGGTGAACTGCTCTTGACATTGAAGGGTCACAGCGGTCCTATCAAGTGCGCTATCTTTAGTCATGCTTGAATCGAAAAAGTCGTCTCGGTCTACGTAGTGTCTTGTATGGGAAGTTGCAAGTTGAAATGCATCGCTTGGTACAGAAATACATTTTATGTCGGTGTAGTAGAACAACATACCAGTATGGGTTTGTTTGTACATGGTGTACCCCGTCAACTGATGGTTTCCCTTGTTTGAATGATCATTTTGGGGGTGGTTGGGGGTTCCCAGTTGGCAAAACAAATGCTTTGTAAATGTTTGTAAAAATCATAATGAGCCGGGGGCTGTCAATGGCTTCCTGATCCCGAGTTGGGTCATTGACACATTGTTTCATGCCTGCTTAGTAAACCATAGTTTCATTCTAAACAGCTGGCAGTTGCTGGAAAATCTGAACACCCTTCCCCTCATGCTGTGCTAGGTAAGCGCAAGGGGATGGCGTCAATGAGTTCAGCTCCCGTCACCAAAGCTGAGCAGTTCACATCACCAAAGGTCAACCATTTTAGGGGCCAGAAACATCCAGTAGCTGAACGGGCACAGCAAACCATCCAGAAATTTCTGCTGTGAACATCTGAACCTTGTAGCCCTCGTGATCTGAACAATTCACCAGATGAACATACAAGACTGGTCTTTGCTGGGATGTTCACCTCTTTCACTTCTCCACGTTTGTGATGTTCGGTTATCACACTTACAGGACCTACCGATGCCCAGTACCACCAACGGAGACGTCCACAGCAGGAGACCCACACCTGGGACATCATTGGGGCACACATGTGACACCTCCACAACGGTTTGTTTCGGGTGGTACACGCATGGTATCTTCCAAGTTGATGCACCGTGATGTCATCGTTTTGACCCTGACTTGCCATTGCATCTGTTTGTCATTGCATCCACCATTTTTGACGTGCATCCGCTATGTCATCCAATCATTACTCGCTGTAATGTCAACGATTGCCGACCATCAACCATCACTACTGTCCTGTTGCACGACCTTTGCACTGAGCAACGTGCTCAGGCTTTGCCCATCGCTAGCACTGACAACAGCAGCAATTCGACAGTGCTACAGGACGTGGTAGTGCAGCATTTGCACGGGTGTAAGAGATCAAGCTTGTTGGTTGGGACACAACGAGCAACACAAGCAACTCATAAGTGGTGAGAAGCTCAGAAGTCATTGTAGTGCTAAATTGTACCCAATGAACTAATTATTGGTTGGTCCCAACCACCAATTCACTATTTGTGGTTAGTTGTTATCTTGTTATCTCTTGATTAGAGATGAACGATCAGTTTGCATGACGATGGTTGCCAGTGCGTTGTTTCTGTACCATGGTTGGTTAAGAGGCGTGTATGTATGTATGTATGTATGTATGTATGTATGTATGTATGTATGTATGTATGTATGTATGTATGGTATATATATATATATGAGCTACAGCCGATATTTACTCTATCATGTTTATTATTCGGAGGGTCGTGGGTTTCAGAAATGCGCTTAAAATCCGAAAAACGATAATACACTCACCAAAAAACCAAAAACCTGAAAAACGACAACACACTTACAAAATCCAAATGGCCTTGAGCCACACATTGAATATTGACCGTCACCCATATATATATATATATACATATTCATTTCATGATTGGCAAATAGGCAACACTTGGTGAGATTGGACAGCATTCCCAATGAGTACTGTACAAGATACAAGCAGATGGCTAAAGAAGTGGCTTGCTTGGAGGTTTATCATGACTTTGTGGGACAGGGCAGATGGTATCCCCTATTTTCTATGATGTTTGACAGTACTGCAATCCACAATAATTGAAGACAAGAGAAATATGCCTAGACCTTGTCTTCAGCATGGAGGCAACTGTGCTTGTGGTTGATTACTGGGCTATCCTTAATTAATGCCCGCGCCATCATTTGTTTCTTCACATCGAGGTCCCAAACTTGTCGGGCAAAAAGGATCGGGGCTCCCTGGCTGAATCTTTCAGGATGATTCTGAGAGTTTCCGATTCGAAGAAACACCATGAAACAGCAACGATGCCAGGGCTGTTGGGTTCCAATGAACCACTTTTATCCACTTTTAACATGTCAAGTCAGTACCAAGCAGTTCACTCAAGTCCTCAACCAAGCTCTCTCCACCAAGCATTCTCTAATCCTAAGCTATTCACCCAGTCAACAAGCTCGCTGCAAGATGCTCCAAGCCATTCAGCAAGTTCTCAACCAAGTCCTTAACCAAGTCCTGGGAAGCCCTGGGAAGCCCTGGCCCCTGCATCGTTCAACTCCTTGACAGCCATGGCTTCAGGAGCTGGCTCAGGCTCAAGATCGCCAGGCCGCTCAGACGCGCCTCGGCCATGGGAGTGGCTGATGACTGCAACAGGGAAGGCCGGGAAGGCAAAGGAGTTGGTGGATGGCCATGGTGATGGTGATGGAACATGATGGAACCAATTCTTTGATGTGCAACCAAGAGATGCTCACGGAAGTTGCCGGCTCTTTGGCATGGACCAAGGAGCCGCTGACTCACAAGAGCGTCCAGTTGATCCAGAACCTGTTGATCATTTAAGGACCCATGGGAAGTGACATCTAGAAAACTACGATCATCAGTAGCACTGATGATGGTCGTAGGTGCAAAATGATGGTTCCTGACGGACAAGACTATTGAAATCTGGAAATCAGGGCTGGGTTCGATGAACGACTGCGGAAATCTTATGCAGAGTCCAGCCCTGTCGTTCACAGTGTGCTGCTGGCCGCTTACTGAATGTAGCCCAGATCTGATGCAAAAGCCGGACAGCTGCAACAGCAGCTACAGCTGTAACAGCTACAGCTATCTACAGCTACAAGCTATGACATATCCCTATTGTTACCTCTAACAACTACTGCCACTTTTGGTAAGCTACAGCCGCTCCCTCGGTTCTTTTGGGATCAGCTTCACAACATTTTGTAACCATCTCGTCGTTCGGTGGCACAGAAAATGGTCTTTTTCCAACGGCGAAATGGTTCCGCATTCCCAAGACACCTGCAGTTTCATTGGGCAGGCAAACATCCAATTATTTTCATTGCTGGGATGTTCAACCTGCTCGCATGGTTTTGACATCACAACCCTACAATCAATATCATGCCTTTTTGTGGGGAACCTGCTCAACCTCCCAAAATGGATCTTTGACTTGTAAACCTTTTATGACCCCGGAGGGTCAAGATGTATAGTTGGTTTATGGAATCATGGACGCTTTGCAAAATTGATCCATATCTTCTTCACCGCAAACAAGAACTCGGCATACGGATCCCCTCTTGTCTCAGAATGGTCGACATTTATGAATGCTTTCGCCATGATGACATTCTGCCAGTACAATGTGGATCCCGAACTATTCATTCGTTGCTGGTTTACAATACTAACTTCGGAGGAATAACTACCACTTGTACTGCCAACCCTCGCTCATACCCCCACTTCTCGTTGTTTTGCAAACATTACCAACCCCTGCTTGTGGAATGCGGTGAGAGCCACCAAGCATCGTTGCTGCCTCTGCGTATGGCTCTCCACAAGAGATAAAAATGGCTCTAGTGCGGCGCCACATGGCTCAGGTATTTCCTACATATGTCTGCCATGGGCATCGAGCCCTGGGACCACGTCAAGCCTTTTCAGGCGGGGCAGTCAACATCAACAGGGGCCAAGGAGCCAAGGATCGCCACTTGGAGAAACCTACAGGGTGGATGTAGAACTGGTACCATTTGGTCAACTGAGAAATGTCATTCAATTGATTTAAAGTACCAGTTTAATCAATTTGGCAAATGGTGATCAGTTTAAAGTATTGGTTGAACCGATTGATAAACCAGGATGGTGAGGCACCACGATGGAGCTTTTTCTTTTTGCTAATTTGTGGTTATTCTTGGGTTTACCCTGACTGGGGCTCCAACCCTGGCGCTTTGGTGGTACCGGCTCTCGCAGTGCCGTCCCGCTGCTGATGTTTGTTGGATCTTGCTATCTGGTGGGTGAAATTCAAATCCGACCAGTTGGAATGGCCAAAGCAGCACAGAATAGTCACAGACCACCAATCAGCGACCAGAATATACCAGAATAGTAGAATCGAATAGATTTGCGTGCCGATTCTTGTCCAAGTTTTTTCCCCAGCAGTTGGCAAGAGTCGTCAATCATGATAAATTGGAATCATGACTTATCCATCGTTTCGCTTGAATTACCAAATATAATCACGAATGATTATTGATCATTGATCATGCATAATTCGCTTGATCAGGTTGATTCATTCGCTTGACATCTTAGATATTTTGGACCTCATTATTCCACCTTCGACCGTCCCTCACCAGCTGTTTATGGGCCAGGAGTCTTCAAGCCAGATGCGATCCTGTGCTCGTGCCGTAGCCAGGATCCTGAAGGGGCCAATGCTGCATGGTTTTGCTGTTCCTGCTGTTCTTCTTGTTATTGTTGCTGTTCCTGCTGTTCTTGTTGTTGTTGTTGTTGTTGTTGTTGTGCAATGGTCATTGTCCCTTAGTCTGAACTATCATTAAAACTAAAACATCTTTGAGCATGGATGGTTGTTGTTCTGGTTGCCTGGTAGGGCAAAATTCTCCCATCAGTCAATTCCAATGCAACCATTTTTCTTCGCCTTATGCCCAGCTCAGACCTTATAAAGCCAGTATGATTTGAATGATCTCAGTGACTCAGGTATTGGTTGTGTTCGTTTGGATTGGCAGCCACTGAGCCATGGATCCAGGTAGATCAATGGCTGAGCAACGACTCTTTGCAGCTACTTTGAGACCACTTATTCCGGACATGCATACATGGAAATATCGTGAAATATCGTTCATGCTTGGCTTAATTTGTTCAGAAATGTTTGCCGCATAAATATGTGCACATTCTGTATTGCGCAGGCAAAAAGATGAATATACAATAGTATATAGATGTGTATACGTGGCACGGCAGGATTCAAACTAGAACCCGAATCGCAACAATTGATTGTCCATGGGCTGCTTATCAATGCCTCGCAGGATGGCGTGCTTCACTTATCTTCCAGATGCCGTTCACAACATCCAAGACGGGTCCGAAGTCAGGCGCGGTCCCTGCTTTGGGCATGCATACAGGTGTAAATAAATACATATATCATAAATGAATAGATAAATAAATGAATATATATATTATAATTATACATTATCATATAAGTATGTAGTTATATGTTATAGTTATATGTGCAGATCTACAATCTACAAAACAGGACATGACATGTCAACCAAGAACGCATATTCTTGACTTGCTGGAAGGGAAGGGGCAGACTCTGTGAAAATGCCTGACAAACAAATTGCATTAGGTTCAATGCCGAGTAAACATCCTGCATAGATTCATATAGATTCTAGATAAGTCCTTTGGCAATTGAAACTCATAATGTGACCAAATGCCGTTTGGAAGAGGCACACCAACTTTAGGTGTGACAAATAGTTGCCACAGTCATGAGAAAGATCCACATGCATATCCTGCACGCCATGCAAACACTGCGCCATGATTCAAGGCATATTTACTTTCTGCAAAGGACCAGGCCAATGCTAGGCAATTTAAAGTTCCCATGTCCAGAATGTTGAAAGCCCTGTAGGTATGACGTGAAAGTTTTGGGCCAAACAATGCCGCAAATACATGCAAATACCAGATAATTACATGTATATATGTATTTAAATTTACAATACACATACAAATTCAAGGTCTCGAAGCCAAGATGTTCCGGTGATGATGGTGATCTTGTTGTCCTTGTTGCCGTTGCTGCTGTTGTTGCAGTGTTGCTTCTGTCGTCGTTGTTGTTGTGGTTGTGGCTTACTTGTTGTGGTTGTGGTTCTGGTTGTGGTTATGGTTCTGGTTGTTGTCGTCGTCGCCGTCGTTGTTGTCGTCGTCGTTTTTTCGGTGGTGTCTTTTGTTGTTTATGTTGCTGTTGGGGTTGTGCTTTTTGCTGTTATTGCAGTGGCACGTGTTATCTGTGTTTCGCGGGTATGCCTTGCTGCTCAAGTGATATGGATGTCCCAAATGATCGGGTTGCATCACACCTCGAACTGGTTGGTTCAATGTGGCTTATCATGTGTGACCCTCGCACATGGGGCTCAACATGATCAACTTCCAATTTTCCCACCGAACAATGGATAGATTGTGGTTAGAAAAAATGGATAAAAATGGGTAGATGGTATGTTGTGGTTCTCAAGTTCTCAAGAACTAGGACCAAGCTGGTACCTGCCATGACAGCGATGGATCCCAGGTACCATCGTCCCTGCGACACGGGCTGTGAGAGCTTTCTGCAGGTGCAGTGGCGTTGATGGGAGAGGGAACTGTGTGGATTAATTGGGTGGTTGCTGGCCAATCAACGGTTGCAGAAATTGATGGCTAATTGATGGCTAATTGGTGTTTGATGGCTGGCTGATTGATGGCTACTCAACTGTCAATCAATGGATCATCAATGGATCATCAATATGTATATACATTTATACACAATCGATGTTGGTTATGTTCTCACGGTTTATTCGGGTTGGCTTGATGGCTTGCTGTGGCCAATCACGGGCCTGTGTATGTTTGTGGTCGTCCGTCATGACTCGACCAGATATGTTGGGGAGCAGGTGTGGCTGTTCACCATAGTGTGAGGCTGAGAAGCGGTGAAAGCTGGGCAAAGCCTACGGCTCGTTTTCTGTACTGCTTGGCCGGTGAGGATCATACCATTGGATACCATTGGCACACCATGAGGTCCCCATTGGAACCCGAGGGACGTATCAACCACTGAGGGGTTGCCCCGGGGTTTATCCTTTGCTACTGGTGGACCCCCTTGGCACCACCCAGACCTGCGGTGTGGAGTGCTGTGACGAGAGCACGGTGTGTGTCGGAGCCCTGGGATGTGTGGATTCCGTCCCAGCGCAGATGGGGGAACCAGCTGTGGGGATGGTTCAAGGATGGTCAACAATGGATGGTTTCTGGATGGTCAATGGCTAATGAACCATGGAGATGGAAATTTGACGGCTAAATTTGAGGGCTAAATTAGATTTCATGGTCTACTCTCCAATCAATCGGTACACCTGATTGGTTCGTAATGAGATATGATGGAGGACGGATGTCAATGGTGAAGTAAATCGATATTTGTTGTCGTGATAGTTCTCAATGGTTTGAGTGATAATAACTAACAAGAGAAGTAGGGGATGATCACCAGCAATAGACACCAGCCATCAATTATGGTCATGAGTCAATCACCGATGATCCCAAATTAAGGGATGCTTATTGATCATTGATGGGATGAGAACAGCTAGGGTACCCATGGCCTTGCCCACTGCCATATATGGGTAAAACAATCGGCTCCTTATCTGTAGATCAAGGCGTGGGGGTCCGGAGTGACAATAGAACTAGTTGTATGGCTGTGAGTCATAAGTCACAACTTTGCACCTCTGGTGTGCCATCGTGAATCATTGTATTCCTGATTATTGTCGGTGATTATCCCCTGCAAAATTGATGGTTAATACGGACCCATAGCCATGCGATCATTTTATAGATCATGGCCAGTTCCCACGCCAGCGAATCCAGGGCTCTTTTTTGGGAGTTATCCAGCTATTGCTGACAGATTGAAACAGGGGTCATTTCCATGCGGAGGGGTAACCCCAAAGCCTTCGTAAGGGACACCAGTCATTGGGTTTCTTTCATTGCCAGGCCTTTTCATGGGCCTCACAAGTTCCAGATATTGCGGCCAAAGTGCAGGTGCAAAAATTCAGCCTGTAGTCTATCAGGAATTGAACCGGATTGTGACCAAAAAGCCAAGGCCATTGCGATGCCTTGAGCCGTGTCAATTCTCGCGCTTCCCTGTGCCGAGGTGTGGTCTGCCCCAGTCACAGCAACTCTTCCCGAGTTTCAGGCGCGATGTCATGCGATGTCCTCTTTGTTCCATCTTACATATCTTAGCGCTGGTCCCGTACCGATCTGATACTGCTGTCGAACCCTGTGTAGGGGGAATCGAAGGAAAAACAGCAAAGATGCAGCTTCTGTTCCAACGGACAGCCAGTTCTTTCTGTGATCAATGCCCAGGACCTTCCTCTGGTACGGTATATGGTATTATATATATGGCTATGCGGGACACCAATATAGGTTTGGAACCAGGCTATGTTGGTGGTGAGTGTAGGGAGTTCTGCTGTCCGTTCTACCCCACGGCCCTCCGGACGGGATCCTGGCAAACCAGCTTTGGTGGCAAGCCAATGGCCCCCTTCTCGTCGTCCGGAATCAGTGTTGCATCCGCTTTCCTGTTGGTGTTTGAACAACGGTATGCATGTATGTATGGGCACACCTGTACATAGCTGCTCATGAATCAATTTCATCAATATCATGTATATATATATTATATTGATGCGAAAGCATTATGTTCAGTCACTGTCAAGTCTAGTAAGTCTAGTAGCTATCAAAACCTATCACATAATCACAAAAACGTCTTTTTCCAATCTCACTGGCTTGATGGGAAATTTTATGAACCCCTGCTTATCCCCATCAATCACAGCAGTTTCCATTGGTTTCCCACGTCGATCTCCATGATTTTGGTCCTGCAACTCTCCACTGGTGCCAGGCTGGTCCCACGGTGGTCCCAGGGTGGTCCTTCGCCACGGTAGCCAGGTG
>VSDK01019850.1:704512-709512 GCA_009767595.1 Symbiodinium kawagutii | reverse complement strand
TTGACACAAAGGGTTTGATCAGAAACTGAGCACTGTTTCGCGGATCAAGTGATTTCAAGGATTATAGGTTGACTTTGCATTTCATAACAAAGACACTTGCTGGCAGAAAAGGGCCCCAGTTCAATTTTTTTGCTTTGGGTCACAATCGTAAGTCACTAGGAGATCTTCATTAGCACTACATAATTGACCAATAGATCCAGTCAACTATTTCTTGTAGGCTACCACTCCCTTACCAAGCTGATTATTTGAAGGTTGCGATTCGATTGTTGTGTAATTTAATGAGACGCCGACAATAAATGTTTATTGATCCTGGAACTACTGAGCGTGTTTCCACAGGTACTTTTTCAATAATTTACGAAGTATTCACAGAATTCATGTTGTCCAATGCTGTCCACATTTTCATTGAAAAAATCTGGGGTCCAAAATATTCATGGATCGTATATGTCCTGGCAGCGCTAAGGTATGCAAAGGCCAGTGAAGGCTTGTGCACTGGACAACGGCCGTTATAAGATGAAACAATCGTCTTGTAAAAAAAATATATATTAATGCCTTAGCCATAAAAATCAAGATTACTGTAGATTTCTCCGAAAAATACAAACAATATAAGTAATTATTAAGGAAAAATAATATTTTCCTGAATAAATATACATAAATATAAATATATAAATGAATATATATATATATTATATCTAGATCTATATAGATAATCTATATTTATAGGATTTAATTCGGACCCTCCGAATTTTAAACATATTTACTATTAAAATATTTTACTTTAAATATTATATTAAGTAATAAATTAACTATATTATATTTTTTCATATTTATATATACATATATTTATTTACATTTTAAGTTATGTAAACCTATTGTTTTTTATAAATAAACTAAAACAATCAAATTAGAAGATACTAAAATATCAATATCATTCTTAAAATATATTAGATTATAATTACATTTTTTTAATGCTAATCTTAAAAATTCATATTAAAAAATATAGATTAAATTGGAATATTTTTACTTATTTTGATATAAATATTTAAGTATATTTTGAATTTACTATAAATTTTATATTACAAATTATATTTAGATAAATAAATATTATTAATATACAATATTGATTATAGTTATTAGTAAATAAAGTGGTAGTATATAGATTTTGATTTATCTAGGATGTGGGTTTATAAGACAGGTTTGTTCGAAATATCGGGATAAATTATCTAAATCTGATTGCAATCTAAAAAAAAATCTTGAATTTTTTGGGTTACCATCCTATAATTTGCTAAAAAAATGTTATTTTGCTTAATTTTTTAAATTAAGCTGGATTTATTTGTTTTGGGGGGAAATGTGTCTGTTTACCTGGGCTACGACGGATTTTTCAATCATATTTAATTCTAAGATTGGATTGATATTAAATATATTTCTAAAATATTTTCGGGTCCACCAAGTAAATTCTTACAAAATTATTGTGTTTTGGTTTGGGACCAACATCAAAGATTTTAGGAAAATCTTAAGTATCCCTCGCTCTCGATTACTGAGTTCTTTTTAAACATATTGATGATTCTATATAAGCAAAAACAATTTGGCCATATATTTCTTAACTTTCCCATTATTTGCTATTTATAGATTGCCTTTTCCTGCAGCACGACGAGTCCTTTTTTGCATCACCCCTGACTTATTTCTATATACCCCTAACCCAAGCAGTTTTGAAGCTTATTCCGAAGTATCATGGCACCACCCTCAGGACCAGCAGTAATTGCCATCGTCGATCTCAAGTCTTCTGGCTGCATAAGGAACCTGCACCGCAGCTCGGGCCTTCGTGGGCGACCTGGTGTGGGAATTTGCTCTCCGCCTTGTCGGCGGCAACGTCGGCCGCTACAACCACGGCGGGTTCGCCGTGGCCTCTCGCCTGTGGGCCGAAGGGGATGCCGTTCGCCCTCCCCGTCTGGGCCATTTGGTGTCCTGCAGTGAAGCCGAGGCGGGAGGTTTGGGAAAAAGAGGCTGAAACTATTTTTTTGCAATTCTTTGTTCTTCCCCTTTCAGGCCTGGAAGATTCTGTTCCACTATGTGGCCGACATCGTGCTCGATGTCATGTTTAACGACGAAGTCCAGATTGTCTGGCTGCGAGGCGGCATGCTCGGCCTCGTCGACGAACTTGGAGCCGTAGCAGCCTTGCCGGGGGGAATCCATTTTATTTCCATATCATGGTTCTCATGCCTGTGCCGGCGCCACCTCCACCACAGGTGGAGATGATCGAAATTGACTAAAGTCAATCCATTTGGAGGGGTGACGTTTTCAAGTGATTTGAGCCTACACACGGCCAAATCCACCACGCAGAGAAAGAAAAACAAGGAGCAAGCAGGCCTTTAACCACTCGTTCTTACTGTTTTTGACACCCGAGTTGATGCACGCGTCCTCTGTGGTCCAGGTGAAGAGACGAAGAAGGAGGAGAAGACTAAGAGCGAGGCACTCAGCCCGGTTTGGGGGGCGCCGGGTTACCAATGCCCCCCCCCCTGCAAGACGGGCCCGGGCCGGGAGGCCCGGGCAGCATCCTAGCCGCTTCGGCGGCATGGGGGGCTGACCATCCACGTCCCGGCGGCTTAGGTTGCCGGGACGAAAGGTTGGGTGAGTCAGCACAGAGGAATCGAAGCGGCCGAAGAAATTTTGGAGCACAGTAGATCCAGAAAATTCACCGATCTGGAATCTCCAGAAAAAAATTTGGAGCACAGTAGATCCAGAAAATTCACCGACCTGGAAGCTCCAGAAAAATTTTTGAAGCACAGTAGATCCAGAAAATTCACGGATCTGGAAGCTCCAGAAAAATTTTTGGAGCACACTACGACATGGTCTGGACATAATCCATCCCTTGGATGTGCCTCAAGAAACACATCAACCTGCTCCGGTTGAAGATAACGATGATATGGAGGTTAGTGCCCGCCTTGGCTCCAGAGTATCGGTTCAATTCCTCAGCGATTCGGGAGGCAGGTAGCAATGCGCTGGAGACTGCCAAAGCCCGTCTGTCTGCCATGGCGCGTGGTAAGCTATTTGGGATTTCGCCCCGCAAAGGCATTGGGGTATGACCATATACTAAGGGTCTGCTCAGGGAGGCCGCGGCACCACTGCGTGCCGTGTCCTCAGCCATTTGGCCCGGAAGGGATTCATGACGCTTATAAATGGCAACTACGGCCAGGTAAAGTGCCGGGCTAAGGCTGGCCCCCGGGCAGTATAGCGGTTTCTTTCCCTGTCCCAGGAGCAGCAGGCCGCAGCGCTCAAGGCTGAACCCGGGGCCCATGTTACCAAGGCATTGCAAGACCAGACAAAGTCCGCGAACTTATGACTCTGGGCCAATTCCTGGACGAGCAGGCATTCCGGGATCAGTGCATGCCGATACCAATGGCGCCTACCGTGGGAGGAGCAATGCGAACATTGTTATTTCTGGACTTCTGGATCAAAGATCGATGTGCTTAGGAAATAATTCTTGCCTATGTCAATGTCTCTGTGTTTTTCGAGGCAATCGAATACGGTATTGCGACGAGAAAATTTGGCGATTCCCTGAATACAAGATCTCGGATGTCAGACTTTAATGTTGAAGAACTGACGCAGGCCTTCTTGGCAACCTGCCATGGGATTGAAATCTTACGCCAACGCTTGGTAGCGCATAGAGACACCAAATAAAACAACATATGCAAGGCGATGACGGCCCGGTTTAACGACGCCTCAGCGTTCAAAGTAATAGATTTTGATGCTGCGCTTCAATTGGGCCACAGGGACGAGATGACCGAGAAGAAGCCAGGGTCTTTGGCCGTCGCCTCTGCAACAGCGCCGATACTCCCCAGTTGCCAGTGACTGCAACGCTGTCGGCCAGACAATTTGCAGAGTTGGCAACCCTGTGGATGCATGGGGACAGTCGCGCCAGTTGGGTATGGGCCACCTCTGGTACAATGGATGCAGGTTCAAAACAGCAGCTTATGCTGCTGGAGCAAGACAGTCGACTGCTTATTGGACGCGCGCACGTATATCAAATAGTAAATGTTTTTTAAATCGCGCTTGAATATATAAATCTATTTTTGTGTTGCCTTGCAAAAAATATATGCGCATATTTTATTGAAAAAAGTTTGTTTTGTTTACTGGAGAACATATTTTCTTGCTATTGTTGGTAAATTGTTTTTATTTATTGGTTATTGTGGCTGTTGGGGTTGTTGAGTTGTTGGTTGTTCGTTATTGGGGTTGTTGGTTGCAATGGTTTTTGGCTGTCTTGGTTGTTGGTCATTGGTTGTTGGTTGTTGTTGGTTGTTGTTGGTTTGTTTTGGTTGTTAGGGTTGTTGGTTGTAACGGTTTTTAATTGTTTTGGTTGTTGGTCATTGGTTGTTGGTTCTTGTTGGTTCTTGTTGGTTGTTGTTGGTTTGTTTTGGTTGTTAAGGCAGGTTGTTGGTTGTAATAGTTTTGGGTGGTTTTGATTGTTGGTTGTTGGTTGTTGGTTGTTGTTGGTTGTTTTGGTTGTTTGTGTTGTTGGGATTGTTGGTTGTAATGGTTTTTGGTTGTTTTGGTTGAAGGTTATATATTGGTTGTTGGTTGTTAGTGGTTGTTGTTGGTTGTTGTTAATTGTTTTGGTTGTTTTGGTTGTTGGGGTTGTTGACTTGTTGGTTGTTGGGGTTGTTGGTTGTTGTGATTTTTGGTTGTTTGGTTGTTGGTTATGAAGGATGTTTGTATACTTGTGGTTGTTGTTGGTTGTTGGTTGTTGGGATTGTTGGTTTTGATTTTTGGTTGTTTTTGCTGTTGGTTATTAAGGGTGTTAGTATAATTGTGGTTGTTGTTGGTTGTTTGTTGGTTGTTGGGGTTGTTGGTTGTGATTTTGGTTGTTTTGGTTGTTGGCTATTAAGGGTGTTTGTGTTGTTGTGGGTTGTTGTGGGTTGTTGTGGGTTGTTGTGGGTTGTTGTGGGTTGTTGTGGGTTGTTGTTGGTTGTTGTTGGTTGTTGTTGGTTGTTGTTGGTTGTTGTTGG
>VSDK01019850.1:674901-702360 GCA_009767595.1 Symbiodinium kawagutii | reverse complement strand
ATTTTAAAAATAATATATATATTAAAAATATAATTATTATTTTATAATATATAAATATATTTTATTTATTAAATTATTATAATTATTTTAATATTTTTTTAATTTTATAATTTTATTTTTTATTTATTTAATTAAAATATTAATTTAATTTTTAAAAATATATATTATTTAAATTTTAATTATTTTTTAAAAATAATTATATAACCTGTATTTAGGTTATCGAGAAAATGTAGTTATATTATTATTATTTTAGATATTAAATTTAAATTTATTTAAGGTTTTTCCAATTTTTAATAATAAATCCAAATTTAATATTTCCCAATGATATTATATAGATTGGATATAAGCCCAAAGAGCAGTGAGCCCATCAGCACGGTAACCACCACACCCCGTGTAAGCAAGACGCGCAAGTACAAAACATCATGTTATAATGTACCACCCCACCCACCCCACCCCCAATTAGCACGGTGACCATCGCACCCCGTGGAAGCAAGACGCGCAAGTACAAGACATCATGTGATGATGCACCACCCCACCCCACCCCACCCAATTAGCACGGTGAGCATCGCACCCCGTGGAACCATGACAGACAAGTACCAGACATCATCTCTAACACGAGAAGCATGTTGGTCTCGTTTTCGTGGGATGGTAACCAGTCCGCCAGCATAATCATGTATAACTATATATGTTTATTTCCTTTTTTATTTACTTTGGCTATCTATCTGTATATTTCTGTAAATATTTTGATTCCAGAGGTCCTTTCCTTATCCCACATTTGGAATATCGTGATAATTGTGAAAGATTCGCCTGGCAATTGATGGCTCGTTGGTGTTCACACGTGACATCCACTTTAACCCCGAGGAGACGCGTTGTTCACAAGGCATCTGGGTGTGGCTGATGGCTGGACAATGGGCCCAACCTAAAATATTCCGCAGCAGTACGTTCTTTATAAAGGCTGATGATGCTTAGTAATTCTAGACCAAATGATGGTTGCTTATCAATGGCTATCCTAGATGACATTCTCTATAGATTCTCACTCAGCACACGGTGCCGGATTTGTGCGACAGATCTACGGTATGACCAACTCAATCTTGTATCTTAAGGTTTTGATGCTATCCACAGCATCGTTGATGACACAGCAGGAGGCTCTTGCCCCATCTGACTTTTTATGGCGGCTTGGTGAGTATAAGCCATCGAAGAAATAGTAGTTTGTCAACCAACCATTCCAACAAAATTGCTTTTGTCAATTGGCTATGGGTCAATATTAACCAACCAATACAAGGGGATCATGACCAACAACAATAAGGGAAACAATGGTTAATGATGGGGGAACCAGGGGTACAGGGTTTTGACCCACAGCCAATTTGCTAGCGTCTAGAGGGCTGTGCCCGCACCTTTTTTTGCAAATATGACACTCAAAAATGCAAAAACATCTAAAATCATTGAACAGCGCTTAAGGACATGACAGCAGCACTCTCCCAGCTTTCCATTCTTCAGTTCTTTCAACTTGGCCTGGAAGGTCAGCCCGTTCAGCGCGACAGAAAAGGCAGCTTGTTTTATCTGCAAAGAATTAGAAGCACCAGTTTCGCATGTTTTGCTCTGCACTCGAACTTTGCATTCAGAATGGTTTGGCCAGATCATATACCAAATCCTTGAACTTCATTACGCACTCCAAAACATGAACTCAAACTTGGGTATTTCATATCAACCGAAACCGGGGGGAACCATGGGGATCTGGCCCTCAACAAAGAACCAACCAGCCACCGGATTTCCAGCCGCCTCGAACTGCTTGTAGGCCTCGCTTGCGGCCAGGATGTCCTGATCAGCATGGCTAAAGCTGGTTGGTGGTACCCCTGTAGCAGGTGATTGTGAATCAACATTAGTCAACTATCCCAAATATCCGAGAAAATCAAAAATGTTTGAAATGTAAAACCAACAACTAGCCTAGTTTAGATTTGATAGCCACCATCCGCCTATTGTGATAGACTGAATGGGAAGGGAATAATTGGGTGGCATCAATTAGTTTGGTTTGGCTATCTAACGCTACTATTGCGCGTCCAATCGGTTTCTCTATTTCTATAGCCATCAAACTAATGATCAGTAGCCAATTGTAGTGATGGGGAAACTATTTGGTATTAACTGGTCATTGTCGCAGTGTTGAACAACTCTAAATATCTTCGACTTTTTCAGATTTGAAAGTCCGGTAGATAGTACATGATAGCACATGTTGGACCCAAACCAGTTCCACAGTTGAATGACCAGATATGACATGATATGACTACATCATTGGGTCGTTAAAGTGTGTAGGCATCGATGTTTGATCAGCTCGTGGCTTCCGATCCAACTCATCCGGCTGCTTGGCTTGAACAACCGGACGACCTTTGCAGGGGACCTTTGCTGCCTTGGCATCCCATATGGCACACTGATTTCACGACAGTTCACGACAAATCAGAGGATTCAGAGGTATCTTAAGCTGAAGGCGCCAGCAAGGAGGTAGATCGGAGGAAAAGTCAACGGAACGGCCACTGAAATCTTGGCTACCGTGAGCAGTGGAAGCAATGTAGGAACTATTGAATGACCAGCAGCAGGTGGCATGGATGTAAGTGGATGATTTTCACAACAGTTGCAAATAAAGCTCTTCAAGAAGTATACAGTAACCCATTATGAACGAGGACCTTTTCCACTGGATTGTAGGCTAACTTGCCACCCGTGTGATCATGAACCAGCCTCGCCAGCATATGGGTCGCTCCCGAGCTTGTCAGTATCTTGCCTGATAGCCGTTGCACTTAGGTCCTGTACATGCTGGTCTCAGCACCCAAGGAACGGTTTAGCTTCCGGGCTTGTGATCTTACAAGAATATGACGGACTAAACAAACAAACTTGTAGAAAATATTGTTGGAAAATGTTGGAAAGAATGGAGACAATTTGTTGCTTTACAAGTCAATCAATCTAACCACAGCTGGCTCTGACTTTTGGCGAACGCTTCATTCCCAATTGCTCGCTTTGCATCCATGGGGGCGAGGTTTTGTACACCTGCTTCCAGCAGTGACATGACATCTACATCTACGTACCTACGCCTGGCGCAAAAAGCAATGGCATGCAAGATATTTGGTTTGGATTATTTGGGCACATGAAACATGGGGCGCAGCTACCCAGCCCAACATCCCCAAACTATTTGGCAAACAATGCAGTCAAACCGTTGTGGGGTTTCAGACCAATTCGACCACGGCATCCTGACATGACCTGTACTGCTCTCACTGGTTAACATCGGTTGGTGATGGAGCTTTTGATGGTCCATCATGAGTATTCATAATACATAAATTGTGATGAGGGTGAAATTTGGCAAATCATGGTGAGTTGTGGCCAATACTAGTTCATTGTGTTTTACAACAATGGTTGGTCGTGCTGAACATTGGTTGATAGCCAAAAACGGATCGCTTTCCCTCTTCCCATGTCGCTTATTCTGAGGACTGGACTTGATCCACATCCTGGTGAGTTTGCCACCTTTCTCTTCATAGAGCACCTGCAAATCTATTCAGTGTTCCTGGAAAGAAAAGCTTCCTTTTTCCCGAATGCGTAGCACGGGTTCTCGTTTCATAGTGGGGGTCTGGGGGTGGAGACGTGTTCGCTGGACGTTGCGTTTACGACCGCAAGTGTTCGCAACCGACCGCAAGTGTTCGCAACCGACCGCCGCCGACCGCGGTAGGGCCGTAAGGCCCGTACCATTGGGGGAAGCGTGTGGAGGTGGTCCTTTTGGGTGGTTTTGCGTGACCTGCAACCTTGTTTTGTGTGACAGGCGTGGCACTTTGTAGCATCTCAGCATGTCTCATGACGGGTCCCAAGTCCACTTTGCGTGGCAGGCGCAAGGGATTGGACACCTCTCTCATTACTGTGCTTCGTGACTGGCATACAAAATGCATTGTAATGGCTGCGTAATTGCTACGTCCGTGTGGTTTTTGCTATTGCGCTGGCGTGCAAAACTTATTGTAATGGCTGCGTCAAGTTGACTTTTGGTGACTTACTATCATATGAAACGCATTGTAATTGCTGCGTGACGGTGATTCTCGCTATTGCGCTGGCGTGCAAAACGCATTGTAATGGCTGTGTCAAGTTGAGTTTTTGCGACTTCGTACCAAATGAAACGCATTGTAATGGCTGCGTCAGGATGATACTTGCCATTGCGCTAGCATGCAAAACGCAATGTAATGGCTGCGTCAAGATGACTCTTGCTATCGCGCCGCTGTGGAAAACGCATTGTAATGGCTCACCAAGAGTGTCTCACCAAGAGTGCCTTGCAAGTCTTACCAAGAGTGTCTCACCAAGAGTGTCTTACAAAGAGTGCCTCACAAAGACTGTCTTACAAAGAGTGTCTCACAAAGAGTGTCCAACAAAGAGTGTCTTGCCAAGAGTGTCTCACCAAGAGTGTCCCACAAAGAGTGTCTTGCCAAGAGTGTCTCACCAAGAGTGTCCCACAAAGAGTGTCTTGCCAAGAGTGTCTCACCAAGAGTGTCCCACAAAGAGTGTCTTGCCAAGAGTGTCTCACCAAGAGTGTCCCACAAAGAGTGTCTTGCCAAGAGTGTCTCACCAAGAGTGTCCCACAAAGAGTGTCTTGCCAAGAGTGTCTCACCAAGAGTGTCCCACAAAGAGTGTCTTGCCAAGAGTGTCTCACCAAGAGTGTCCCACAAAGAGTGTCTTGCCAAGAGTGTCTCACCAAGAGTGTCCCACAAAGAGTGTCTTGCCAAGAGTGTCTCACCAAGAGTGTCCCACAAAGAGTGTCTTGCCAAGAGTGTCTCACCAAGAGTGTCCCACAAAGAGTGTCTTGCCAAGAGTGTCTCACCAAGAGTGTCCCACAAAGAGTGTCTTGCCAAGAGTGTCTCACCAAGAGTGTCCCACAAAGAGTGTCTTGCCAAGAGTGTCTCACCAAGAGTGTCCCACAAAGAGTGTCTTGCCAAGAGTGTCTCACCAAGAGTGTCTTGCAAAGAGTGTCTCACAAAGAGTGTCCCACAAAGAGTGTCTCACCAAGAGTGTCTTACAGAGAGTGTCTTACTCAGAGAATTCTTACCAGGAGTGTCTCACCAAGAGTGTCCCACAAAGAGTGTCCCACCAAGAGTGTCTCACCCAGAGTGTCTTACCAAGAGTGTCTCACCAAGAGTGTCTTACAAAGAGTGTCCCACCAAGAGTGTCTTACCAAGAGTGTCCTACCAAGAGTGTCTTACACAGACTGTCTCACCGAGTGTCTTCCCAAGAGTGTCTTCCCAAGAGTGTCTCACCAAGAGTGTCTTACAAAGAGTGTCCCACCAAGAGTGTCTTACCAAGAGTGTCCTACCAAGAGTGTCTTACACAGACTGTCTCACCGAGTGTCTTCCCAAGAGTGTCTTCCCAAGAGTGTCTCACCAAGAGTGTCTTACAAAGAGTGTCCCACCAAGAGTGTCTTACCAAGAGTGTCCTACCAAGAGTGTCTTACACAGACTGTCTCACCGAGTGTCTTCCCAAGAGTGTCTTCCCAAGAGTGTCTCACCAAGAGTGTCTTACAAAGAGTGTCCCACCAAGAGTGTCTTACCAAGAGTGTCCTACCAAGAGTGTCTTACACAGACTGTCTCACCGAGTGTCTTCCCAAGAGTGTCTTCCCAAGAGTGTCTCACCAAGAGTGTCTTACAAAGAGTGTCCCACCAAGAGTGTCTTACCAAGAGTGTCCTACCAAGAGTGTCTTACACAGACTGTCTCACCGAGTGTCTTCCCAAGAGTGTCTTCCCAAGAGTGTCTCACCAAGAGTGTCTTACAAAGAGTGTCCCACCAAGAGTGTCTTACCAAGAGTGTCCTACCAAGAGTGTCTTACACAGACTGTCTCACCGAGTGTCTTCCCAAGAGTGTCTTCCCAAGAGTGTCTCACCAAGAGTGTCTTACAAAGAGTGTCCCACCAAGAGTGTCTTACCAAGAGTGTCCTACCAAGAGTGTCTTACACAGACTGTCTCACCGAGTGTCTTCCCAAGAGTGTCTTCCCAAGAGTGTCTCACCAAGAGTGTCTTACAAAGAGTGTCCCACCAAGAGTGTCTTACCAAGAGTGTCCTACCAAGAGTGTCTTACACAGACTGTCTCACCGAGTGTCTTCCCAAGAGTGTCTTCCCAAGAGTGTCTCACCAAGAGTGTCTTACAAAGAGTGTCCCACCAAGAGTGTCTTACCAAGAGTGTCCTACCAAGAGTGTCTTACACAGACTGTCTCACCGAGTGTCTTCCCAAGAGTGTCTTCCCAAGAGTGTCTCACCAAGAGTGTCTTACCAAGAGAGTCCGACCAAGAGTGTGAGCATTCGGGTTCGTGGGCTCCATCTTGTTCAGATTCATAAGGGGATAAAAGGGGTTTACACGGAGTCTAATATGGAGTTTTTGAATGTTTTTGACAGTTTATGTATTACTACTGTGTAGCATCAGCTCTGATGGCTTATTAACAAACCTCTTTCTGAGGATGGTAACCTCTTTTCACTGGGAATGTTTTGATCTCAAATCTTCGCTCCAACACACAAAATAAATTGATGTCGCCGTAAAGGAAAACCACAAAAACATCGGATCGGCTTCTTTGGAGAATATTCGTGCCAAATCGCTCCGATGTTGATTGGAGACTTTAATTCTAGCATCTTTGCCAAATGTATTTCTAATGCACATATCAATGGATCACTTCTATTTAGCTCATGGTAAAGCACAATGGTGATTATCCACTACACATGGTTTGTTACTGTTTGGGAAAATCACATGATGTTGGATCCATCAACCCCCAAAACCTTCAAACTGGATGACCCAAACGGCCGCCCAATAAACTCCATGGCAAAGGGGATCTACAGGCTGAGATTCGGCCATCGAAATCTTGGATCCACATGGATCCACCGATACTGCCATGTGGGCGGACGCCGCCAATCCCATTGCTCAGATCAACCACCAGGAATTTTTGTTCAATTCGAAAAACTTTCATTTGTTGCAAGAGCCGATTTGTTCCATTTGTTGAAGTCATGCTGCTTCTTCCTAACAAATTGTGCAAGGATTGGTGCTCATCCATCCTTCGTATCAGGATAGATCCAAAGCCAATGCATTGATCGTAAGAAAAGTCTCTTGCTATTCGTAATTTCTGCCACTTCGATCCTTGAGAAACAAGACTGGTAGCATTGGATACTACTCTTGATCGCTTTTAAGATAGCTAAATTCAACACACACACACACAGCCGACAATCTTATCCGAATTCGTGGAACCGTCCGTTGCTAATCCCCAATCATACGACTGAGTGTTTCCTGTTGAGATTCCGTGCGGTTTCAAGTTGAAGAGTGATAATAAAAGCATACCTGATAGTACAATCTCAATTAATTACAACCAACCAGCAGCCAAATTGCTTGCATCCGTTAGCTTTTTTGCTCTTGTATGTTGAGAAACATTCATACTCAAGCAAAACAACTAGACAACGAAACCGGTAGACAGATTAATTTATAGACTGATATGTTCATCGAATGGCAACCACTGATTTGTTTAAATGTTCATGACTGTAGATGCAAGACCTACCAACAACAAAGCTGGATTGGCGCCCCTTGTGATCCCAGTGCTTGGTTTCCCAGCAATCAAATGCTCAGTACGCGGGTCCCGCACTCCCAACTTTCCATCCTCAGTCACCAGCGCTGCCAAACTATCCACATACCGTCGTCCTTTTAATGTGAGCAAACATGAAGTGCGATGGGCTCAAGACTCTCACCCAAGTAGATCTGCAAGAAGTGTTTCCGAAACTGATACTCCTTTTTGGCGAGCCTTTGGGGAAGCCACCTTCAATTTACTTTGAATGAAGGTGGTCATTTCAGTTTGGGGGAACCCTCTGAACACCTGTGAAACCAAAATTGAAACTTGTAATTTTTCAACATCTTGGTTCATCTGGGGAAAAACGCATACAACAGCAATAGCCTGCAGTACATTGCCATCCAACAGGCTTCACTTCGACCAAGATCTCCCCGCCACAGAGCTATCCATCGGGGTTTTTACATCCAATGGAACCCCTGCACTTTCGCCCTTTAACACACTATATTTAATAACACACTGTATTTCCATTCCTTTTCATCTCCAGGGAAAGGGAACCAACCAACGAAAACAACCAACCAGCCAACCCATAGCCACCAACCACCAGCCGCCCAAGCAGTGAACCTTCAGCAGTTCAGTAGGATCTCTGTTAGGATCCCCGGCAGGAGGGGTGCCAGGCATAGCTGTGACCAAACTCTCATGGGTCTCATAGTCCAAGCAGTAGGTTGGCCCTGCGGGAGACTGTTGAAAGACATGGAGATTTCGGAGAATCCATGGTTTTGGGTGTGCATATGTTGTGTATTGTCATCCCCAATATGCAACTTCAGGTAGGGCAACTTTAATTAGTTACTTGATTGCTTAATTAGGCTGCTGGTTATGTACCGGACGTCTCAGATTGATACATGTTGGTACGGAAAATCTTCCATGCACAACAAAGTATCAGAATATCGGGGGTGAGTGTGTCACACTTAGCAGCGGTGATGGATAATCCACACGCGTTCATAGCGACTGGGTCTTCCCAATGAACTGGTGACGTAAGTGCACAGAGGTTGAGAATGCTTTTTCTAACTAGTTACCCTCTGGTAGATTATATAACCTGGAAACGGGAAACGACCATACTTTACAGGGAAGCCTGTGAAAAGGTCAATAGATGGATCTATTTATCAGGTTGATCTATATACTGTTTTTGGTTGTTCATGTACCAACCAGTCCATCACGGTCACCACATTGGCTCCAGCCGATACTCGCACTCGTACTGCCCCCAGCAGCAGGGTCCCACCTTTGGAATCAAAGTAGAAACGCTTCAAGCAGGTCCTGTGGAGCGGTATCCCCTTCGTGGACTATGAAACCAACAAGCCTGGTCATTTTGGGTGGCGAACACCTTTAAACACCTATACCTGACACAAAGATGTGATAACATAAGGTGCTGAAAAAAGAGGAAACGGCCAACTTCTGATTGAGGGACACCCAGCTTGTCAAGGTTCGTCCATATTGAGCACACGTAATCTCTGTCTTGGGGGTACGCTCAAGGACACGACTATGTTGGAAGATCAATGCATTCATTCCGCCTTTGCGTCGCAACCCTCTAGAGTGGGAGCTGGACAGATCGTTTCCACCAAAAATTGGTGCCTTTTTGGTCATTCACGTAGGGCCTCCATGGGCCTCCTTGCACCCAAAGATAGCAGTCTTCAAAACGGAGTGCGGGAACAACAAATGGACATTCCAGCCACTTTCTGTGCAGGGACAATAGAAAAAAGTCGTCTAAAATTGTTCACTTGGCGGTTATAAACTTTTATGATGAGAAGTGGTTGGCCAGTGGTCCTGGCTACGGGCTTGCCAAAGCCAAATCAATCATGTGTAGCATTAATGCACATGTCGCTTGATTGTAGGGGTGAAGTAAAGCTGATCGTGACTTACTGAAAGCTGAGAGAAGGACCTAGGGATACGGTTGGCTTACCAGCTTACCAACAAAAGTGAAACGTATTAGCTGAGTAAACATGTGGGTAATGATTATTTGCATAGTGATTGTCATCGAATCAGTGGATAATCTGGATCGTCATGGCCCAATAGTGCAAAGTGCTTGAGCAGTTCCTTCCAGCTTATCATTATGATGATCCAGAATCATTACTATAATGATTATCATTACTATAGTGATTCGCACAACTGTAATGATTATTAATACTATTCTATTATTGTTATTGTTATTATTTCCTTTCGATACTAGACCATAATGATCCAGCAGAAATCACGCAAAGCATCCGCATATGGCCTAGCAAGCCTTGCACACCTAATCAACCATCTAAGGTTGTCTGATGCGACAGCCCTGAGTCTATCGGTTCCAGATCATTCGCCCAACTGCAGGGCTTGCAAATTTGAACATATTTGCCTACTGTATATATATATATATAAATAAATAAATCATACCACTGATTGATTGCCAACAGCAAGCAGTGGTGAACAAATGAAGGATCCAATGGGCAGAATATCCCTCCACAGTTAGATCATGTCACGGGATTTTCGAGTGCACTTTTATGTTCCATCAGAAACCATGTAGGTTTCATCAAACACTATCTTTTGGAGGCAAGCTACCTGCACCACAGTGCTGTACTGGTATCATTCTGACACTATGAAAACCTTGTGAACCCACGGCCTGGCACAGCTGATCAACAACCAGAGCAAACTACGAGACCCCATCACGATCTGTGAACCACAAAGATCAGTTGATCTCGGATGGTAGCTTCCTCACAGGTTCCTTGGCTGGTTGGCAATGGGCTTTAGGGCCCCAGGGCTCGTCACAGGCAGCAGAAATCCCAACGCAGATTTCTGGCATCCGCCGCTGAGAGACCCGACCCCAAAAGCTTGGATCCTGACCTGGGCACAGTGACATGGATCCAACATGAGGAATTTGGGCTGACAAATATGTGCAAAGGAGTGCTTCCGCATATACATATGAGTGCAGATATAACTTAATGCGCACACATATACGTATATTCTATATCTATGTCTATATCTATATCTATATGCGTATGCGCATATAATTAGATAATATCAACACATATCAAATATACGTGGGTGTAATGAGCGCATGCATTCACAGGGGCATCCATAATTCCACCAATTTCTCAGGTGCCTGATGGCTTGGGACAAGAAAATCTGGGCGGAAACACTGGGATAGCAAATTGATCAACTAACCAGCCGCAAGCGTCATTCCAAGGTCGGCCAAGGCAGCCGCAAGGATTTCTAGTTTTTTCATGCGGGTTCAGTTTTTCGTCTTTTTAGGCAGACTCTGATTGTCTGTTCATTAGGGTCTGGAGTTGTCAGCAAGCCTTCCTTTGACATTCATTGTGAATTCCCTGCAAATGCCGTTCTGTTGTAGCTGCTGAGAAGACCAAAGTCCATGTATGTCCATGTTACATGCCGCTGAAACATTTGGAATTCAAGCATAGATATGTTGCTGTCAAGACCCTGTAGCACTGAGGTTGCCTTCACATCCAAAGGGAATGCCTCGAATCATTTTGAGTTCATTCAGATCACCTTCATGCCCATGGGGCCCCATTTTGAAAACCAGGAGGCTCTCTGAAGACACAGGTGTAACGCTTGATGAAGCTATTGCGATCCTGAAGCAGTTGATACACCAGGGGGACTGGTGGATCAGTTGTTTGAATAACCATTGATCAGTTGATTAGCTGGGAAATTCATGGTTACCAAGTGGTCAACCAATGCTTTTTCCAAAGAGAATCATTAAAACTTCAATGGTTAAAAGCACGTGTGATGATAGTTCAGAATGGTTGCTACTACGGGGAGGGGCTAATCATGCTTGGTCACTGGTGACAACCAAATGTGATTAAGGGATCTGTCAACGAGACCCATTGTAAGCTGATTTCACGGACTATGACCAGCTGAATAAATCAGTCGGTGAGTCGGTGTCTAGAAACACGAGATCATAACTTGCCACAACCGCAAGTCTACCTATGTAACCATCCAGCCGCGGAATACGTGCCATTTTCGACTGGTTTCGACTGCAAAGACTATAGTGTGAGTAAGGGGGTTTAAATTGGCTTATATAATCTACCAAAAAGGATCAACAGTTGTTTTAATGGTTGTGCGATCCCAGGGCATATGTTTATAGTAAATCACGACAAGGAATGATGACCAACAACAATGATCAATACCGCTATCCTACGGTCCTGCGCAGCCAGGTCGGGTCGAGACTGCATGAACCAGGATCAAATGACTACGGCCTGTCACAAACCTGCCCTCAGAGCAGGCTGCAAACTTGCATATCTCGTGAAATCACGTAGATATGGTGCTTAAATACAGAATCAAACAACGTCTCTAAGTGTGCTCATGAATTCTGCGGTAGTGCCACCTTTTCAAACACCCCCACTCACTACCACATATTGAATCCACTTGACACACTGCTCTGGGCAAATGAGTCATTAATCACACAACCCATGCAATTTGGCCTTTTCCTAGTACTACGTCCATGTCAGTGAAATATGTTCATCCGGCTATATCGATTTACATAAATCAATACCTGAGCTAAAATAGCGTTCATAACTCAATACTTGACTCTATGCACTTAAATCAACGGTAGCTAGCTAACTTGGGCTCTGAGTCGTACCCGACTCCGAGCATAAGACCGGGTCCTTGATGACTGCTTGTCCCGACTTCAGGTCCAAGATTTGAACCTGTGAGAGGGATCAGGTGTTGGGTCAAATGTTAGATCTGGTTTACACCAATCACATATGATATCATATGAATTCATATGATGTCTAAGAATATAGATTATATGCATGCTCAAACTATGCGCGTATATAGATAGACATATATACGTAATCTACCAGTGTGTATTCTTTATGAACATACTATGTATGGATACTGTAAATCTCGATGTGTGCATATACATGCATATACCTCTGATGCATCTACATGTGTATGCATACGTATACTCTGTTGATATGCAAATATATACACATATATTTTGTGTCAACTGTATGTGCGCATATACATATACGCCTGCAAATGTGCATATTAGTATAAGTATGTGCAAACAAGTAAGGAATAGATCAAGATGTTCATTGAACACGTCAAGTTCAGTGAGCAAAGCAGTTGCAAGCGGGTTCCCGATTTCGTCACACGTCATGATCATCTAGTCACTGGTCCCCGGCCAAAAACATGCGATCATTTCAGCTCTCACCAACAAGTATCATGTGATGAAGACAAATTCAATGGAAAAGCGCACATTTCATTGCAGTACCCACAGAGCTATTCTTGATAATCAAATCTTAAATAGCAAATGTGGGTACTAGCAATGAAATAATAGCTATTTCTTGAGCAAAATATTTCATTATTTTATTCAAATCTTAAATAGCAAAAGTGTCAAACTGCCTGGGGCCTTGTCATCAAAGTTGACCATGAAGCTTTCCAGCTTCTCTGCCCTCAGTCCAGGCTCATGGCCACCCAGCCCAACATGTTGGCTGCAGGAACATAACATCGCGAAAGAATTCTCTTGTCATTTGGACTTTGGGTATCTTTGTATCTCTAATTCTGGATGCAAAAACCATGTATATACAAAACTGTAATAATTGGAAACAATTATATATACGTTTACTTGCGCTGCAAATATATGTATATACACAGCACATACATCATGATAATATTGAAATACCATAAACTTCCAGACATGTACTGTATCCACATTGGTCAGGATCACGCAAAATGATCTTCGATCATCATCTTTCAACATATTTCACAGGTCCGATTGTCATCCGCCGTTACTATACCTTGCAAACTCTGGGGTCTTTGTAATGGTGATGAACGATGATAAGAAATAGGCAATCACAGAGGGAAATAAGTAGGCAATAAGACACAATAACAAGGATATACATGAGAGTTTATTACATGTGTGCACATTGATTTCCATGCACACTTGGATGAAAGGATCTTTCGCGCAGCTGGAGCGGCTTCTGGCTTCTATCTTGCATGACATCAAAAATAGATGGACATAAAGTCAGAACTACAATTCAACAACTACTCATCTTAGCGTGAAACAAATATAGGTTTACTTCATTCTTTCAGGGGAACTATATTCCGGTGTGAACATGGCTGCCTTTTTTTCCGGTCCATTGGGACCAGTGACTATCTTTGCACCCCAGAAGCGAACCACACAACTTTGGCAGGGGAATTCTTCGCAAAGTCCATTGATCCAGGGATGGAGATTTCTCTGATTTGAGGCTGGATCCCTTCCCATGGCATTCTTTCCACTTTGATACGATGCTCACCGTAGACACTGGACTTTTGAAGCACCACAATCCCCGTGTCCGGCCCAGCCCAACGCAGCTGGGATACACGAGAGCCATCCGCTTCTCCGCCGGGATATTGTTGGGAATCGGCTGCCAGACAACAGCAGGGCATTGCGGCGGTACCAAGATCCCCAAAACATCATGGGATATGTAACATATTCATATATTATATAGTATATATTAGTAGATATCAGTATATATCAGTATATATTAGTATATATCAAAAAAATAAATATACATATATATATATATACGTATATTTATGCAAATGGAGTTTCATCCAGTTGCCACAGGAAGATATCACTTCTGGGCAGCAACAGCCGCAATTTCATCACAATTTTTGGGATGTCATGTACAAGCAAAAATCGTCATACCACCACAATTATTAAGTATATCGAAGCAATTATCAAAGAGATTATCTCCAACAATAGATATGCACAAATTATACCGATGATGGGTACTGTAGATATAGAAACTAAAACATGACATGCGTGTATATGATCAATGATCTATATGATTGTATATTGTATGTAAATACACCTGTGTATATGCACGTGATCTATTAAATGAACATAGCCACCAACGAGGGATATGTTTCAACTTGTTGACCGTAATACATGACCATACATATGTAATCATATGTAAGTACAAAGCAAACCCTCACACAAAAGTCGTGAAACCGTATGGAACCATACTATTCTGTCTGATGAACTCGGCTTGTCCGTCGATTTCAATCTGGAGCACTGCTCAGTTCATTGACCTTAATCATGTTCCATGACTCAGGGTTCCGGTGTAGGCAAATGATACTTAGCCTCTACCAGCAGGACCCCACCAAAATACCATTCAAACACAAAGCTAATCATCCAAGCTGGTAGCATCCATGTTTCCAGGCGTGTATGGCAATGTAGCACTTTGAAACTGCCCTAGGGCACAGCAAGACTGCCCTAGGGCACAGCAACCGGGTAGCACACAATCACACGCCTTTCTGGAATGGATCCGCCCGTTCCAGTCCGAGCACCGCTACAAGAACTATGATGGCTTCCGAGCCATGGTTTGATTGGAGTGGCCAGCTTAGAGGATTTTAGAGGTACCCAGCGCTGTATAAATCGTCAGAATACAATATATCAATCTATAAACAGATTCATCACCTTCAAGATAACCACCAGCCCATCAGCTGCGTGCATGGATTATCTGAGCACCTGACATTCAGGCGTGTCCATTAATCCGTGAATGCCCCTCAACCATCCCACAAATCACCAAATAGGGAAGCATCCTATGGGTGGTTACACCATTTATGAAGCCGATAGGTCTGCCGGCGGCTCTGGTTTGTCCCAACTCAACCAGTCACGAATCATATCCCAAACTCAAGCAACTAAGGATGCATGCAACTGTACATGCATGTCTTTTACACACCCCATATAGTTGGGTGACCCGGGTTGGGTGACCCGGGATGTATCACGGCGTTTCCATTAGTTTCCCTGGGCAATAACAAACAGCATCAGCTTGACACCGATCTGCCGATCGCCTCGTTATAGGCCTCCATCTGAGCGTTGGTCAGCAGCACCGCATTGGTGTCTGAGCTAACTGCCTCCTGCGCGCAGGAACCATGCTGAATCATGCTGAGCAGGCCTGTCCAGTGGTGAACCCTCATGAGAACTCATTAAGTCAGCCAGTGGGTGGAGCTGCCAACTAAATTCATGGCACTGCTATTCAGCAACTGGGGATATGCTACAATCAACAGGCACCGCCCCACAAAAACCATGAGACAAGCAAAATGACGCTGCGCTACACTGTGGGCTGTTGCCTGGGTGATCCAGTCACCAGGATGGAGTTGGCCAGGCTGCACGCTGGGCGGTTCACGAAAGTCGGCCAATGGGTCACCCCAGCTAGGCAGCTCAAAATACGTTTGAAACGACCAACCAGTTGGAAATCAGCCTGATTGGTCATCCTGTATGCAAAGCCTTCTTGTGAGTAGAACCCAAGACTCTTGAAAGGGAGTAAGGATACTGTTGCAGAATTTTGGTTCGCAAGATCTAAGAAAAGTGTATGTAGACTTGCGAACAATTTCGGGAAGGATTATTGCAGTCGAGCAGAATGAGCGCATCTCCTCCTTGACAAACACTCTCTTTGATAAACACAATCAAGGTTGCTTGTTTGCTATTGGCTGTAACTTTGACCGCTTGCATGGTTGTCAGTAATTAATTAAAACTCTGAGTCGTTCAAAGTTTTACTGAGAGTTCATGCCTGTAGAGCCATCTCTGGTTGATCACAGCTGGCTATGATCACATCTGCTCGCATCCCTTGTACGACCTATCAGGTGTCCTAGGTCCGTGCACAAATAAATGGCATCAAATGGCGTTATTAGCCACTATCAGCGACTATTAGCCATCATCAGCTGTTATCAGCCATTAATCATTGGCCCTCATCGGCCATTATGAGCCCCTATAAGTTTCTTATTCATATTAACATATATTAACCCTTATCAGAAACGATCCTCTCCAGAGGCATTCCTCAGCCCATCGAATGCGCTCCTCCTCTCGTGTTCCCGAGGCCTCGGGATCACGCGCACGGCGATCCACCTGGGCCACGAATCTCCAGGAGAAGTGAGCGCTTCGTGGGTTCTTCAAGAAGCATTTAGCGGTTGGATATGGTTGATCACCAACTAGTAATTGAATCAACCACTAACACTAACAATTCAACAAATATGAGTGGTTGAATATGGTTGATCAAATGAGGAATAACAACTAACAACGGCTAGGAGTACAGGAACCAGTGGATAACAACTAAGAATTGTTGCAAATAACAACCAAGAATTGTTACGCTTACAGGATAAATAGTGGTTATATAATTGCGGTGAATCAAACAGGGATGCAATCAACAATGATTGCAGGCATCAATGGTTTGCAGTGGTCCCTAATACGAGTGAGATCTTCATAATCTGGTTGGTGGTTTCAACATTCAACCCCTCTGAAACATGTTAATTGATCAACCAACGATTTGTTGATACAAGCGACCGTCGTAGAAACATGCTCAAAACCACCAGTAATTAATCGTGCTGATTGGTGTTGGGGATGCAGATGCAGGGTCAGCTGCAGCAGCATTGAGCTGTCTTTTCCAAGGTCATTTCGCATGATCGGTCACGGCACTACCCCATCGTCCCAACAACATCCACCACTTGTGGATGATTTACCCAAGTAAAAAACCTGTTGATTGGCCCCCAGCCTTCAGGAGATCGTTTCAGATCCAGGTAACGAAACCCCAACCAGCAATGATCGAGGCTCAACCATGGCGGGCCCCTTTCCCAGCACCTTCTCCTCGGGTTCATGGCGGCGAGCACCGCGGTCATTGCCGCCTAGCACTGTGCTTCGTTGGCAATGCAACACCAACGACTCACAGAACAAGGGGAGCTAGTGACATTCACTTGACAAAAATATACAATATATATACATATATATATATATGTATAATGGTGGATCTGCTCAAACTCGTGGACGAAAACCAACATCGACCATGGTGAGTAGTTGGGTTACATGACCTCAGGAAGGCAAATAACAGAACTTATAGAACAAGCAACAGTGGCTTCTGGAATTGGCACAAACGAAACGTCTTGAAATCTGCTGGACTATCATTTCAAAAATGCTCCTGAAACATATCCCTTGGAAATACTCAAAAAATGTCAGGTGGTTGTATGATAGCCCATAACAAGCATGGCTGATGGCCATCAATAAGCAAGTGCTTTGACGGAAGCACGAACAGGGGCACAACACGGTAAAACCACAAGGAGGGTGGAAGTGGCTGAAACACATTCCTCGGGAAGCATATTCTCCTCCTCCTCCCAAGCAGTTTTTTTTCCAGGGCAGTCAACCCTCAGGATGGAGGATGACAAGTCAGATTTGGTCACTATGTTTTTAGCTACGTATCAGCATGAAATATGAAGCCAAACTTGCAATTCCCAGGGCACTGATAATTTGAGCAATTTCTGATCACTTCTTGCTGTCAATGGAACCATATGGGACCATTGTATGCCCAGTGGATGCCCAACCACTAGCAGCCGGAACTGGCTGATCGACCGAGGTTCTGGTCACGCAACTTGGCTGGCAAGCCTGTATGCCTTCTATGCAAAACGCCTTTTGTACCGCTTCCTGCCTCAGAATTTGCATAATCTGACGATGTTGCTGGAATGAGGTGGATTCCAGCTGCTTCAGAGCGTAACTTTTGCACCCCAGCGTTCCCTACGATCAGCTTCTGCCTCCTCCTTTCCGCAAGGTTTCCACCAACTTCTTCCGAAGCTCTCGGTTTTCTGCCTCAGTTGCTGGTTTCTCAGCACTCGGATGGTGTTTGGGCGCATCAAACAGGATCTAGGGATGGCTGGGGCTGGAAGGTCACAGTTTCCAGAAAATCAGAAAGGTAAAGTGCATCACACTTCGCACGAGCGATCTGAGCTCCCATCCTTCAACGTTTCGTTTTCCACCTGAACATTGTGGTTCATGACCCATCCAAGGCTCTTGATGGCAAATTGAATGGATATCAGTTGAGGGACTGAGACATCACACCCACTTTGATGATTACAAAAGAAATGAACATTTGGGCGTTTTCGAGGTATACTTGGTAGCTCATTTGTTGACCCTTGTCTGGCGCTCCTCCAAACATTGCGGGACTAAACAAGTTGAAGCACATCCAATCTTTGTACGGCCACAACTTGGTACAGCACTTGCAGCAAGATATTTTTGATGACCATAAGTATAATGATGAACTACAATGCATCAACATGCATCAACTGCAAGCTGTCAAAGTCCATTGCGCCACGCTCATTTGGTCAGACACTGCTGATAGGTGCAGCCAAAAAGTTTCCCTTTTGGTTGTTGAACAGCTTGAAGTTGCAAAGTATTCGAACAGGGCCTGTACACTGGCCCGTGCACAATGTAGACTTCGCAACGGACTAAAACAGAATCTTCCCAACAAATTTAACCCTCTCAGACTTCACACAATGTACAGTACACATCATGATAGATTTTTGTCAAGCACATCTACGTGGTGCACGTGGATCGTCAATGCCAGAAACAACCTTTACGCTTTTCTCTCCAAAGTTTTGGTGCCGAGGGGGATCTTCGCGGCAATGGTGCCCAATCCCGTTACCAACACAATAGCGATGGCAGGATGGAATGATCTTCGGATGACCCCACGAAAGATTCGCCTCTAAGAGTTCAATACGAGCCTCGGGGCTCAAATCCTGGCGGCTGTGAGGTGCCATCGATGGGTCTTCTGGTGTTCATCTTCCTGTTTCTGCTAATGACATTCGTGACAGCTGTAGCCATATCACCGACAATGAGAACAGCATTGCCATGGGTTCAGCCTCAGACTGTCCGAGAGTATCCCTGTTCTCCAACGAAAATGGGTTTGTCACTCTCTTTCAAAAAAGAAAACTGCGGTACATCACTGCTCACTGTTCACTAGTCTTCAGTGGAACTAACTCTGGCTGGCAGGTTGGCAAAATCAGTCACGGGGAAGGGAACGAAATTAAGATTGATCAGTTTCAGGACTTTTGCATCGGCCATTACACCAAACCAGTCATTTGGAAGGGTGAATCTGATAAAAGGGGTCCTTTAACTAAGCATTTCACCAACCTTTCGATCTTCAGTGCTTCCGGGAACCGGCAAAACCTTGTTTAAAATCCATGAAAATCCTCCAAAAAGTGTGGGGTGCTTGGCAAATCTTGGCCAGGTGATCAAAGAGTTCCACAAGTCGCTGCACAGCGCCGCCAGCTCCTCATCCTCTTCGCTCCGCCTGGGGCCAAAGTAGCAAAATCAAGGAAGGAACTGCATTGGGGTATACATTGGGGTCTACAGCTTCTCCATGCTTCTCCGAATTAGGTAGCCACATTGGGGTGTCCATGAAATACTCGAAATGGATCACTTTTCCTACTATTTTTTTTGATGAATTGATGATCATCAACATCTATTTACCATCATTAGCCAGGCTGTTGTAGTTCATAGTGATTTATCTTAAAAATTGATCATATCATAGTCTTTTACTATACTTCAGAGTGATTCGGATAGATTATTGCTAGCTGATTAATTAGCAATGATGACCCCATTTCTAGATGCTGGCCCCACCCTGTCATGGACTCCCAAGAAGCAGTAGCGGGGTGGCCCGTCATTGGCCATGTTCATCTGACCAAACCCTGGGGGATCAACCACCAGTGTTGCTAAGGTAGTCATCACCAGCAAACATCGGTTGCACTCGAAATGATGGCTCCCAAGCCCCTTCACCTGCAAAGTGAACAATAGCTAGTTAGCATTAGCTAGCTAGTTGCTCTATACAAGTCAGCAGGAAACGGCTAAGTGATGTCAAGCCAAGTACTTTCATCACTGATCAGCCAAAGCTTGCAGGTTGAAGGACCCTAATTCTATACCGATTGCAACCAGAACCAGAAGTCAACAGCATATCTCTTCTGCTTCAAGAAATCTTGCTGCCTACAATCGTGTCTTGTAAACCCATCATCCAAAATCAAAAGCAACACCGAGTTGCTCGTCGCCGCCTTGCTGACAACTTCAGTCATTCCTCACCATAAATTCTCATCGTTGAACTCTATGAATCAGAATCGCCTGTAGTCCCCACGCTATCCACTCATTCATCACAACTAACCATCCAATACCCTCTGGTAGCTCGACTATCCACTAGCCATGATGGACATCCACCGCCATGACTAGCCACCACCTGACCATCAGCTCGGCCCTCCTTCGTCGGCTGCGACTCCGTGACTTTCGCCGGTCTTTGCCCATGGCGGTCAGCTGCACAGCAAGTGACGCTGGTTGCTGCTTAGCCAATGGGACGATGAGAATGGCTGGGCCAATGATGAGTAGGGGAGGGTTAATATACATATATGGTATAGATCACAACGTGTATACAACGGCCCATCATGGTCAATAGATATTAATGCCCAATTGATCATTATTGGCTAAGACGGATTATGGTTAATCTTGGTGAATGAGGACCAATGATTGATAGCGATTGATTGTGATTAATTACCCTCAATCATTGATTCATAACCTATACCTATAATGTTTACCCATTCATGATCAGATCGATGATCAGTAATATTGGTGATCACATGATAGATAATGTGTTGGTTGATAGTGGCTAGTGGTCCAGTTTGTATTGCAACATAATCACACGTATCTTTAACCAATTGCTAGTAGCACTTCAGTATGCATTGTTGATGGGTTGTAGAGACCGCTCACCTGGCAATAGTTTGGATGCAACGGACCGTGTGGTGTAGGATACTACCTTCCAGGCAGTATAGTATTCCCGTATCATCTCGCATCTGGTAGCCTGTAGGTAAGGAAGGCTGGATCAACTCTCTCAAACGCGCGGCAGCCACAAAGTCCATAAGTGAAACAGGGCATATGGGCACACTGATGAAGGCTATGACTATGAAGTATGAATCGTTGGAATCTCAATTCTTGGGTCCTGAGTTGTCCTGTCTCAATCTTGAAGATGTGAGTTCGAAGTGCGCAGGTATGGCCAAACAGTCTCTTGATAGTTGCATACTTCAGCTGGGCAGCGGAAATAGATTCGAGACAGTGACTACAGTCGCCCCAACAAAACTGAAACGAGCAGCCAAAAAAAAAGGTACTTCAATTCACAACAAACTCAAACCAAACAAGTTCAGCCTTTGCTTTCCCAACAAACCTTTACATAATGAAGCCGTGAAATGCCTTGTTCTTCTTCAAAGTGTGTAAAAACGTCACTCTGGCAGAAGTTGGTGCCTCCAATAATATAGGCACTAATGCGCTTGTGGATGGCCAGATAGAGAGAGAGAGAGAGAGACATTGAACGGCAAATCAATACTGAAACACGGCCAACCGACAACAATAATAATCATAACAACAGGAGGTTCACTATGGTCTGATGTTGAAGAGTCACAATCTCTTTCTGGGGTCTTGGGCTGAAAGGGCGACAAGATCCGTCAAAGCCGGGAAAACCCAACCTTTGCAAAGAAGTTCTTGTGGAGCCCATGTTGCTGTTGCTCATGTCATTGTCGTTGCTGTTGTTGATTGTAGATTGTAGGCATATTTCCTTTGGGGAAAACATCAAAATGAATCTAAACTTAACATTGCCAGTCATCAATCTATAATCCTTATTTACTACTATAGACCACCATGAAAGTGCAGTTGATCCCCAATGTTGTACTTTAGAAATCCCAACCTTCATAAACACTGCAGCCGGCTTTCTTTTCGTCAAAGCTGTCTTCGGAGGTTCAGGTGGGCGACCACCGGGACAGGTCTGCACCTACATAAATCGAGCTCACATTGCTGAAGGCGAAAGCTTCCTGGTTGGATCTGCTTGGCCAATTGATTGTGGGATTCCCATGATCCGATAAAATCATCAGCGAGAACAACAATATCTACATCTACATATTTCTACGATTACTACCACTACCACTACCACAACCACAACCACAACCACAACCACAACAACAACAACAACTACTACTACTACTACTACTACTACTACTACTCCTCCTACTACTACTACTACTCCTCCTACTACTACTACTACTCCTCCTACTACTACTACTACTCCTCCTACTACTACTACTACTCCTCCTACTACTACTACTACTCCTCCTACTACTACTACTACTCCTCCTACTACTACTACTACTCCTCCTACTACTACTACTACTCCTCCTACTACTACTACTACTCCTCCTACTACTACTACTACTCCTCCTACTACTACTACTACTCCTCCTACTACTACTACTACTCCTCCTACTACTACTACTACTCTACTACTACTACTACAACAACAACAACAACTACTACTACTACTACTACTACTACTACTGCTCTTACTTTGTATGACATTGACATTGGCCACTGTTGCAGCAACTGATGAGCCAATTTCGAATTAAGTTGCACAGTAACTTGCAGCGTTCAGATGTAGCTGTGGGCCCATGTTCTCGCGAACATCCTAGAAACGAACATGACGATCTGTCGGGATGTCCACCTATCTATTTGGCGGATAGTTTGGTGTTGACCCAAACTCTTGTTCCGAAGTGGTTCCATGAAATAAGACAGTTCCACTGAACCTCTTTCAAGGACAAAGTCGCACCACTGAGTGTGATAAACCATCACCAGGTTTGCTCGATCCCTAGCGGTATCTAGTGGTTGATTAAAGGTAGTCAATAGTGGGTACTGGTTGGTAAGAGCGGCTCATAGTTTGATCAGGACTTTCTTCGTGAAGATTTGCACAGAAAGCACCTGAACGCGCTAGAGTACAAAGACCTGCAAACTTGCATCTGTGCAAGTCCTCCTGAATCTGTAGCTCTTTCATTGTCCAGCACTGGGATTGGGCATCTGGATGCATCTCTGGATGCATCTGAGCATCTTTTGACTCAGCCTGTTCGAAACAACCGAAGCCCTTCCAGCTTTCATTATCCGAAGCATTAGATTTTCGAGTGGCAAAGGACACCTCAAATCCAAGCTTGCTATCTCCGAAAGACCATCACGGGTTGGATGATGGAAAATCCACTAGAAACATAGCTGGTTCACCATGGTGTACCTATAGAAAATGGTGATTAATAAACTTGACTTCCAGGTTGGCTGCCAGAGATCACCTTGGTTAGCTTCTTGCTATATCCAGTTCCTGTCCTCGCTCCACCCGCAACGTTGCGGACGCCACTCAGCTTACCCAGGCGTGTGTTGGTGGACGGAGTGCCGCCTGGCGATGATGGAAAGCCATGGCATGCCAACAATGCTGAGTTGTGACCCGATTCTGGGGGTATCATGGGTTTATTAATGGTTTCACTGGGTTGATTAAACCATCAACTAATCATGGGAATGATTCAGGGAGAACTAATGATGATTCAGAAATGGTTAGTTATGACCCAGAATATCATGATTAGTTGATTGTGAATCAATGGTACGAAGCTCCATGTTTGAAAGGGAATTACCGTCCCCGCCATCGGTCATTCTCATTAGCTGACCCTAGTCCAGCTGTACCGATATTGCCCGTTGGTTCACCTGGCCATGGGCCAGAACAAATTACTCGCTTCCCCGGGATCATCAGAAATATAAGCGAAGAAACAAAGGCAGCAACAACAACAACCACAAGCACAACAACAACAACAACAACAACAACAACAATAACAACAACAACAACAACAACAACAACAACAACAACAACAACAACAACAACAACAACAACAACAACAACAACAACAACCACAGCAACATCTACAACAGCAACATCTACAATAGTAGCACCCAAAACAACAGCTAGGCTAGTACCATGTTCGGAAGCAAGAACCCCCATCACTATTCATCATTGTTGAAATCTCGTTGGCATTAGCTTTTGTTTGCCTGTGTCTAGATATCTATTGTCCAGGCTATCATGTGTACTGTATCAGTTTAGATGCTCTGCGCTCCATGACCATCATGAGTTCGACTCCCACGGTGAATGTTTCCATGCACTGTTCATATATTCTGGACATTTCCTAAATGTGCCTTTCTTTCATCACCACCTTTCTACTGGGTATAGTTTTGACAGTATGAACACAGTCACAATGTCCAATATTCTGTTACCTTACGACTTGAATGCAATCCTTTATACCTATTGCGCTAGTTGATAGTGCAACATTCAATGCGATCTTACTGTACATATTCTTTTCAACCCTTCTGCCGGCTGTAGTTGCATGATGGTGTTGTTCGTCGTAGTTTAATGCCACTTGTCCTGTGAAAAGCCCGTGACACCCAATGTGCTTTGTATTTTTCCACTCATGCTCATGTGATTTGCGCATAGTTGTGAGCCAATCATCATTGTATATAACTCTTGTACAGAGTCAATCTATGCTGATTGTTGCATTTGCAGTGCGCTACAGAGAAATCATGATGAGTATCAAATGTATGCTGGTTTTGAGTCTCAGCAAAACAGCTGGCTTTGCCGATAGCTAGTCCCCTGAAAGCATAGATTCATGGGTTCATTGATTCATTGCTGATGATGATGGTGATGATGCTTAATTTCATAATTTCAAATAATTGTCAACAATCATGGACAATCATGGAGAACCACCCGTGACTAGTCATTGAAACCAATGAATACCCATGAATAAGCATCAACACACATTAATGACCACTTCGAGCCATGAACAACCACAAGTAACCATGAACAGCTAGAAATAACCATAAATAAGCGTGAACAACCATGATGAACGGTGAATAGCCATCAATGGTTTCTCCAAGTTTCTGATCATTCTCGGCTGGGAAAGTTACCACTTCCGCTTCGCATTGCTCGGCGCAGCGATTCTCAGGTCCCCAGCCCTGGCACAGATCCTTGTTGTGGCTGGCGGCCCTGGCGGCTAAGTTATGGGGGTCACCATCCAATTGATTAATGATGCTTAATGGTTAGTGTGTTGGAAGACATGATTAATAGTGCTTAATGGTTAAGTTTAATGATTAATGTAACCATCCAATGGTTGGCGAAACAATGATGCTTTGTGTGTTATCTGACTAGTAGTGGTATATCCATGTATATCCTGGTTAATTCGCTGTTTAATTCGCTGGTCAGTGGTTAACAATAGGTTATCACTGATAGATGGTGAAGATCCCAACAGCGGCTGACTGTTGTATTCACGTTTGGGGGCTGAACAAAATTGGAACAGGGTATTGACCAGCAGCCATATGTAGCTTACTTTCAATATTGGATGCTATTACTGAATGTGGTCGTAATCATCAGTAGTATGAATGTGGTCGTAATCATCATCATCATCATTAGCAAGTACATATGTAGATACCTAAGGATGGTTGTGTCAGTATCATATGGCTGTATCATACATACTATCTTAAAGTAGTTCGATCAATCAGTCACCCACATATATCAACATTATATGGATCTACATGCCATGATTGACATCTACAGTGGTTTTATGAATTACAATAAAATCAAATTGTCGACCAAGGATACACTGTAATTCTATGTAATTGTTCAATCAGCGAAGCAGTCATTTGGGGTCTACCAAATGGACAATCCCATCTCATCACATATCTACATATGTGACTATCTACGAACATGTGAAGCCCCCAACAGGTGTGCCTCTGCCGTGATTGTCGGTGTCGCTTTAGCAGCTATAGCTGTCATTGACTGGATGACCATACCGCTCTGATGATAGGCAGGTTGATCCCCTTGCTATCCTCCACTATTCTTGGTTAATTAATCCCGATAATTGATAGTCTCAAATGTTGACCACAGTATTGGTCGTGGTCCTCCACTATTGACAATGATCCAAGCGTATCAACCATTCTGAATCGTTCTTATGCACTATCAAGTATTCTGAAGCAGTGTTCACCATCGTTCACCGTTGTTAACCATCAAAAAAGAGTGCCAACCATTGTTAACCAGTGTCAACAATTCTCAACCATTCTCAACCACTATCAACCATTATCACCCATTATTGACCACTGTTGACCATTCTGAAGCATAGACTCACAATGTCCGAAGCGAGCTGCTCGCTGCTCGCCGCTCGCCGCCGCCTTCTTTTCGCTGGAGCCGGCACCACCACCTCGGTGCCTGCGAATGAAGACCTGAGAGACGACAACCAAAGCGTTTTGAAACGTTGCAAAGGATGTGCCTCTGGATGTTCCTGGATAATGGATGGTTGATGACTGATCTATATACATATATATATATATATGTATATAAATAGAAATTAATGACAATGGCTAATGTATATATATCCGCCGACCCCAGCATCTCAGCGGGGGAGCGCGCCAGAGGAGAACCAAAACAATATGATTTTTGATTTTGTTTGTTTCATGAAACTTCGTTTGGCAGTGGTGCATTTCTGAGCCGGCGCTTGTTGTATACGCCCCAACACGGGGATTTGCTGCGGCGAAGGGGTGTTTGACTTGTCCTTTGCCAATGTTTGGTTGGAGATTTATTGTTTTTTTTCACGGATTTGCTGTGGAGGAGGGATGGCTTTGAATTGTCCTTTGCCAAGCGTTTGGTTGCAGACTACTTCTTTTTTTAATGGTTCGTGTAGGTTACGTTTGGCAGTGCTGCATTGCTGGGCGGGTACCTGTTGGACACGCCCAAACATGGGGATTTGCTGTGGCGAAGGGGTGGCTTTGAGTTGGCCTTTGCCAAGCGTTTGGTTGCAGCCTACTTCTTTTTAAATGGTTCCTGTAGGTTACGTTTGGCACTGCTGCGTTGCTGGGCGGGTACCTGTTGGACACGCCCAAACATGGGGATTTGCTGTGGCGAAGGGGTGGCTTTGAGTTGGCCTTTGCCAAGGGCTTGGTTGCAGACTACTTCTTTTTTTAATGGTTCCTGTAGGTTACGTTTGGCAGTGCTGCATTGCTGGGCGGGTACCTGTTGGACACGCCCAAACATGGGGATTTGCCGTGGCGAAGGGGTGGCTTTGAGTTGGCCTTTGCCAAGCGTTTGGTTGCAGACTACTTCTTTTTTTAATGGTTCCTGTAGGTTACATTTGGCAGCGCTGCATTGCTGGGCAGGTACCTGTTGGACACGCCCAAACATGGGGATTTGCCGTGGCGAAGGGGTGGCTTTGAGTTGGCCTTTGCCAAGGGCTTGGTTGCAGACTACTTC
>VSDK01019850.1:641707-671527 GCA_009767595.1 Symbiodinium kawagutii | reverse complement strand
GATGGATGGATGGATGGATGGATGGATGGATGGATGGATGGATGATTAATAATGGATAGCAAATGATGTTTGATACTGGTTAACATGGATGGTTGAGGATAAAAGGGCAACTGATGGTTCAAGATGGTTGATCATGAATAAATATGCACCCATGGCAATGGTAAATGCAGCTGTTGATAAACCAGCACTTCAGTTTCTGTGTCAACACTTGCCCTTGAAGCTCTGGGTGCAGCTTCAAGTTTTACCACATCCACGCGATTCGCCATGAACGAGGGTCATGTAGTGTCAATCACCAACCTGTTTAACCATGCTGTTACAGCTGGTGCCAAAGCAGCCGTGCAATGGTCGGTGGAAGGTGGCCCGAAAGCCGGGGTCCAGCCATTGCCATGGACCAGAAATGGTTGCCAACCCAATGCCTCCAGATCTTTGCAACCTTCACCTGTCGATTCTTGGGATAAAACTTGTACCTCAATCTGCCAATGGGTTGACGACCATCCCTTACAATCTCAAGTACAATACACATACAATCTCAAATAGGTAATCAATGCATTGTATGATGGATGTAATCAATATGAACCACCTGTTCTGATGCTTCACATGGACATTGCCACTAATCCTGATCAACTCCCAGCATTTGGAACACATTCATCCCGAGCGGCTGTCTGGCTGCCATCAACAGTTACACAATGTGCAGCTGATTGTGGGTCCATAGATGGGGTTCCCGCAGCAAATGATCATTGTAGGAAAGATCCTTGCCATATCTTGCCATCATGTGTGCCTTTTTGCGGACTTTAAAAAACAAGTGGTTGCGGACACGTTGCAACCTACGCACATTGCGAATTTGAGTCGCCTGCAGCAGCTCTAAGCTGATTTCAAACTTCAGAGATCCGTCTTAGGTGTATCCCTTCATGAGGTTTGGACGTGTCAGTACATCAACATTTAAAGAACCAACCAAGCAATCAGCGAAGCAACCAAGCAACTAACCAAGCAGAGCAAGCAGCCCAGCCAAAAAGGTTGCTCCTTCCCATCTGAGAACACAGACCCCCTTTCTGACTTCAGCTGGATCGTACCTGAGGCCGTTTCTCGGTTTCGCCCTCTTGGTGGCCCACACCACATTTATGGGGTATCCATTGATAATTGGCAACCCCAAGCAATTCCGCATTCGTGGGCAATCATTAATTAAGCTTTATGATCGGAAATCCACTCGATGATACTCGATGGTCAATGGCAAATCATCATTCAACTGGGTGGTAACAGGGGATGCTGGGATGCCTCAGTTTAATTTCAGTACCTCAGGTATTGGGCCCCACAAGGAGAGTCATGTTTGATCGGGACGGGAATGCCTGATTTGTATACTGATTAAGGCATGACATCTCATTTTTTGTCAATGTTTGGGATTGCTCCAGCACACTGCTTACTTACCTATGAAAGCGCTAACTCCTCTAAAAGCGACCTGTGTTCTATTTTCTATGTGGGGCAGTGCTGTCCCAGTCCCAGCTGAATAATGGCCACGAAAGCGACAACTCCACATGCCAAAAACCCTCAGCCGAGACAATCGTCAGTCTCACGACTGGGAGATCTTTCAAAGTGGCAGTTTTTGCAGCGACGTCCGTAGCAAAACGGTCCTCCGTTCATTCATGACAACGAAGGTATTCGATAATATTGTTACCAAGATTTATCAACCAATCTCCCGCTATCAAGCATTGGTGTAGTCGTCATTCAAACAATGAACACTACCCATGTCATGACCTTTGAAAGAACCATGTTACGTTAATTGTCATTTTCAACCACAATAACATACAATTCCCCATTTCTAGCAATGTTGAACCATCATTGACCTGTATGAACCATGATGACTCAACCAGGTTGCCTCAACCATCATTTTCAGTCATGGATGCCATAGGTTGACTTGGCTGTGACTGCAAATGGCATCACTGTTGCAGCCCCAGGAACTCGCCCGCCGGCAGCTCTGCTAGCAGCTCCTGATGCTGATTCATCTTGGTTGATAGGACTACTAAGCAACAACAGTAGGGGTACAACATGGTGGCAAGGGGATCACTTTGGGCATTGAGTTAGGATCACTTTGGGCGTAATTCCTTTAGGTAACATGGTATGACACAACAACAATGAATGATGATGCTGATGCTGATGCTGATGCTGATGCTGCTGATGCTGCTGCTGCTGCTGATGATGATGATGATGATGATGATGATGATGATGATGATGATGATGATGATGATACACATGATGATGCTGATATTCATTGCCATGATGATTATGAAGATACTTCTGGTGCTGAAACTGTTGAGGGTGCTTAGGTACCAGCTTGACAGTCTCTAACCAGGCAAGATGCCTCCAAACAAGTCGGCGGCGAGAGAGTACCACCAGTGGTACCCCCACTTGCGAGTCAATCTTGTAATCCATCTAATATTGGTTAACGAAAGCTACTGACCATTCAAACACATAAGTAGGACATGTACTTATCAACCAATTTGGCCAACTAGGGGCTACCACCCAGTATCAGAACCTTCCGCCCCAATGATCAACCAGATTTTTGGAGAACTGCTTGTGCTCAATAAATCTTGGCCGATTGACAGAATAATTTGCTTTCGGCTGCGTTTCGCATGGCAAAGCTGCACTGTTACTGATTGATAAGCCAAAGTGCCGCAGGGTTGGTTTAGTGCTTAAACCAGTGCCTCAGTTCCACCCGCTGGCTCAGAAAATGGGTACCGGCGGCAATCCTATGTGAGGACACCATGACAATCACTAATACATAGATAGAGCAAGCCTGCTCAAAGCTTGGATCAGCAGCCAATTTTTGCACATGCTTATACTTGTCCTCGCATGTGGGTGCATAACATCCAAGGCCCCTATTACTCGTTGGGTTATAGTTAGCTCTTGAAAGCACAGTGACAATTGCTAGTTGCTACCAAACTGGTCCTGAATCCGATCAGAGGTTCTGTCATCTACCAAATGGTACCTGCATGGTGCTTCCAGTACCACGGCTATTCAATGCGAGACTCCCATGCGCAGCCAGAAAACCAATATGCACATGATGTCTATCTATCTGTCTGTCTGTCTATCTATCTATCGATCTATAAATGCACCCCAGCTATCACTTGAATCAAGTCAGAAGCCTGGTTTGTAGTCATATCAACCACACTGCTGGAACCCCCAACCAACTGATAGGTTAACCTCGTTGCAGAGCCATGACCAACTCAACTAGCCAATCGCAACGCACAGCTCAGCATAGCTCGCCACTGGAAGTAGTGGAGTACAGTCCAAACTGGGATGGGATCGGCACCATGAAAAATCTCGGATCATCCTTTGTTTCGGGCCATGGCCACAGTATAGCACCTAATCACTCATATACATTTTGGGAACGCTAAGCAAACTATTTTTGACCACCTTTTTCTGAATTCTTTTGTACCTCCTTTTTGCAAATCAAACTCCGTTTTGGACTTGACTATGCATCATCCGCGTCCCAAATATCTCCAAATGGATATTGCAACAGTTTTGATTTCCAATCATCCCTGGAAATCTCGGGCTCGTGCCATTTCGCCAACAATTATCAAACGGTGATTCGCCACTGAAGATGCACAAATAAATACACATAAGACATAAGTCACATAAGCATCATTTTGAAGGCTAACCAACGGTTACCTCACTTTCACCAACGAACAAACCTCCCTGGTATCTCCCTGATGCGTCCTGGCCCCTGGCATCTCCCTGGTATCTCCCTGGTTTCACCGCGTCCTCGATGACCTCAGGGGGTGGCGGGCCCATCTCAGAGCTGCCAAAGCCGCCCACGGGGAAGTTCTCCTGCAGGTCCAGCACCTCGGCGATGTCTTTGACGCGTTGAAGAGGTGGTGGTGACAGGTGGGTCTGAAGGGCGATGGATGGCTAGTCACATGGTTAAGATGGTTGAAAACGGTCACATGGTGAAAACATGTGAAAATGGTTCATTGATGGTTAGTCACTTTACTTGAAAACATTTCATCGATGGTTGATGATGATTGAGAATGGTAGCTCTTGAAGTTGGCGCGAGTCCACGGAGCATTCGCAGTCAAACCGACACTGCAGTACCCGGGGATGGCGACCCGTACAAGTGGTTTCAGGAATACACAACAGCTGCTGCAAAGGCCTACCCACCAGGCCCGTGTCGTGCCCTGACCGAGACTGCTTTTATTTCACTAAGTGGCCGCCTCCGAAACGGTCAACATCCCCAAAAGTGGTCGTCTCTGTCAGGGTTGAGCGGAAACTGCTTGGCCGCAGTTGAGCTAACAGCTCAAACTGCTTTTGGCCACCAAAGGCAAGCTGGTTACCAGCCAGTGTAGGGTTATTGGCTGGCTTCGGAATTTATGATATGTAGCCTCGAGTTGAACCAGTGATGGTTGAGAATGGTTAACAGTGGTTAACAGTGGCTGTTGATGATGGTTGGTGATGATCAATAATGGTGGCTAATAATGGTGCATGGTTGTTGAATATGATCGACAAAGGCAGTTATCCTGAGGCGAATCAGCTAGTATTCGATAGACCCTGGTCAGTTTGGATTTGGTATCCTGGCATTATCCTGGCTGTGCATCTTAGATGATTGTAGCCACACCCATAGAATCGAAAACAACATGGAGTTGCTATGTTTGCGGCGAATTTTAGCAAAATGCTACAGTAATGGGATTTCAGTGAACAGTGCCCTTCTCAAACCAAGGAGTTCATGTAGAAATATTCTGGTGTTACATCATGATTGCATGCAGAATGATACACACTGGTGCATGCACAAAATTGGTTTGCACGTACATGTCACTCAGTATACACCTACACATACATTGACTCCGCCTCGGACAAGTCTGTTCGGCATCTGACATAAGGTCTCCACACCCATCAACCCTCGAACATACGATTCTGATGGAATAACCAGAATGCAGGGTGGTTTGGAACTCCCATCATGTCATATGTGCACAATATGTGCGAGTGATAACACCCACAGACACACACACACACACCATATTGATGTATAGAAAGGGAAATTGCATTCAGCCCCGTGTTCTACTATAAAAATTGGTCGCGTGTGTTCACAAATAGTTGTAAGCCCCAACCATCCAAGCATATCCCTATCCGTCTGCAAACCCACCACTTGAACTTGAGTGGGTGCATCATTTGTTGACCGACCCAACTGGGGTCTGGTGTGATTTGATTCTGATTTGCCTCCAATGAGCCCTTTACCCAGGCCAATTGAGGCTTGATTCTTTTGTTGGGTCCAGAATATGCCATTGAATTTTGCGAACCACGGACTCCCAACCAATCATCGACAATCATCAACCACCATCAACCACTACAACAATTGCCACCAAATACACAACCATTCTTGAAGGTCTTGAATGCTCTCAACCACTTGTCAACCACAATACTGCAACCATTCCTACTGATTCTGACTGCAAATATGTGCATCATTGTGTATCCCCAAGCAGTTGTTACCATGGAGAGCAGCTCGGGTTAACCCACCAGGAACTCCTTCGCCACCCCTGAGATCTCCGAACGCTCAAGGACGCAGAGGCCACAGCTCCGCAGACTGCGCGAGCGATGGAGGAACCGTTGCCGCTCTTGACCATGACTGTTGGGTAGTCTTAAAAAGATGACTAATAGTAGTCTAATAATGATTGGCCAATAATGATATTAGTTAATGATGATTGGCTAATAATGATATCAGTTAATAATGATTGGCTAATAATGATATTAGTTAATATTGATTGGCTAATAATGATATTAGTACATGTTGATAATGCTAAATCATGGTCTGTTGGTAGCGATGAATGATGACTAACGAATGTTGATGATAGTCAATGGTGTACCCCACACCGTTCTTCAGCAATGGTTAGACGCAACCAACTCAATATATAGAGTTGACGAGAAAACCTGCCCCGTTGGTTCTCATCTAACCTTGATTCTGGATATGTTGATGGTGGTGCTTCTATCCCCAATTTTCCTCAACCATCGTATGACCAACTACCTGTTGGTTGCATCATCCCCAAACGATTAAATGCTTGCAATCACCAAACAGCAACTCATAAGAAAAGACTGAAGATAAAGATAATCAAACTTGTTGCATGAGCCACTCATTTGAATGAATACTCAAAGATGTGTTTTCAATGTGAGTACATATGTGGAAATAAATATATATATGTATACATGCATATGTGTAAATATCTATATATGCAAATATATATATATGAATATGTATATGTGTGCGTGTTTATCTATATATTTACCTGTATTCTTTTATATTGTCTAGTATGTGTCTATGAAAATGTAATGTATATGTATATGCTCAGATATGTAAATAAATCTATATAAATATATATTATCCATACATGTGAACATAATAGAGATAAAAATATCTAAATATATATAATAGTAATGTGTATATATATATATGTGCGTGTTTATAACTAAATAACATATAAATAAAACAAAATATATATATATATTATATCAACCAGTTGAGAAAGGACAAAGGCTCGCTTGATCAACTTTTGATGTACCAACGACTAGGTAGTTGGAATGCTGAACGACCAATCACCAGTACCTTTGGGTACGACCAACCATTTGAGGGCTGATTAAGCAGTGAAACAATGAATTGCAATCAAGCAAGAGCTGGAAACCAACTAATCCCTCAGAGCTTGAACCATTTGTGAAACTATAGGGGCGATGAATTGAAAACAACAATTGACTGATGCCAACTCTAAACAAACATAAAACAAGTAATCACAAAATGAGTGCATCGCAAAATGGACTTGGCCCCATCTATAAGGATTTCTGACTCACGTGTATGACATCGGACTATTGAACTGGTATTATGCAATGAATGGAAACTGAAACCGCTGGTTATGCCGAACATCATACAGCAAGCACGGCTTAAGAAAGCACTGCCAGTCAGTGATCAATAAACTAATAAAGGGATACTATCCAATCAAGGATATGTGTATTGATGTGTAACGGTATCACCAGTGAAATCATCACCATCACCATCAAAATCACTGACACCTTCACCATAATTCTCATCACCTACCCCCGGGAATGCCATGGATCTAGTGAGTGTCACTATTATCACTACAGAATCTGGTTGTGCTGTCGTCGAAAACCATGGCCAGTTTCAATCAGCAAAAGCAACCCAGGCATAGCAGTTTTCCAAATGGGTTCCATGGTGCCACAGTTCCATGGTGCCACAATGTTCAAAATCACACCTGCAAGGTGCTGGTAGGGATAGTTAAAACCCCATTTGATATGGGGGTAAAGAACCACCGGCAACTATTTTGTCCCTTGATGGTTTAGCCTTTGTTAAATGGCAGTTGAGTGCACAAGAGTTGATATATCTGGTACTCATGCCATCGGCATATTTCCTTTTCAGCATTTTGTTTGTTTGATCATTGCTAGGTCATATACCAACAACCAATTCTCAAGTTCTCGTGTACAGGAACCACGGCAGCCAAGGCGACAAGACAACCATATCAACATATCAACCAACAACAACAACAACAGCAGCAGCAGCAGCAACAGCAACAGCAACAGCAACAGCAACAGCAACAGCGAATGTGTGCGCCTAAGTCCAGAAAGATCTCCTTGGTCAGGCAACCCAGCTCATTCCTCAGCGAGTAGAAGACCGAAGTGAACCAACGCTAGGCCCACTAAATATATTAATGCTATGAGTTCGTCCGAAAATGGCGTACACCCTCAAAAACTAGTGGCTTCCCGTTTCTATAATGCTTAGCTAGTAGGTACTTGTAGGTACTACCCACTACAAATCCAATCAACCTGATGAAAGGTACCATAGGAAGTGAAGGTGCAACGAAACGAAGATTGCTACACCTGGTGGGCTCACATCGCCAGGTGCACGGCACAGTCCAAATTGTTCTAGTATATTTGCTGGCCTGATCCACACAGAATGCACCAGCAACCCAAGTGGTTCATCGAGACTTGAATCAGTGGTTACCCTACTATATACACACTCCATCAATGCTGACATCCATGCCCACGGCTTCTATTAATGTTGCTAGATTTGATTGGGTAACATCCGCAAATCAATTGATTGTGCACCAGCAGGTCCCAAAGAGGCCGCCTTGGACGACGATTCCCGGGGTCTGAGTGCCAGGCTGCGCGAGGTTCAAGAATTTCAGGTCCGGATGGTGGCAAATCACCTGGCAAGCACCACGAGGATGGGGTTATGCAAGAGATGTTTAGAACTACAAGGATGGGGTTATGACCATGGGGTTATCGCATTGATAAGAGTAACCAAATAGGCAATGCATGGCAATGCTATGTCAAGAAATGAGTTGAAATGATGAAAGGACTGCAACATCTCCGAGATGGTCTTGGATCTTTTTGGTGCCGGGGGTTTTCCACCATCCACTACTGCAGGTAGTGATCCTCCGCAATCATCTGGCTGGGTCGTCGCTGGTTGATGCAGCTCATTCATAGACAGCCTCCACCATCCTTGGATTTCCTGACACCTGAAGTCCTTTTCACATGGATGAGAACTCTGAAGAGAAGGCCGTTCTGCTTCGATGATTTGGCTGCTTCCAAGTGTTCTGGAGTCCAAATAAGACGATGATGACCCTGGCAAAAGCAGTCCTTCCACTCACAAGTCAGGATTTTGACCTGCGTACTGGATCTACCCAGGAACCAAGATCCACCAAGTCACATTTTTTGCAGTGAACTTAGCTATGCTTTTACGGAGAAAAATCCGGAACCCACAATAGGTCAATCAGCCATTTTCCTAAGATTTTACTGAAACCAAATCCTCTGCACTTTAGTTTTGCTTTCTTCTGTGGTCTCAAGTCTATCAAATACAAGTGGTTTGTGTATTTTGTGTCATGTCTCTAGAAAAAGTGCATGCAGCCTATAAACCGTACCCAAAGGACATCCAGAGTGCTAATGTTTGAAGGACACACACACACAAGCTATTTCTGGTACGTTTGGATGGCTGAATTTCCCAATGTAACGCTAGGATCTCAATGTAGCCCATCGGAAGCGGTCTACTGCCACGCCAAGTGCACGTGGAGCCTCCTTTTTTCAAGTCTTGGAAGAGATGTAAAGACCCGTGGTTTGTCTTATCGACAATTGCGCGCCATATTGTACCACAATTGGATAATTTTGAACAAAATCAATGATCACTCTTTTGTGTGGATAGACATAGATAAACCAAAGTCCTCTGGTGGGTCATAGATATCCCAGGGATCCCTTTGGGTGTCACGTAACGCACCATGAGTGTATCCAGCTTGATGCTGTCTTCACACTGCTAGGACAATACGGTGCCATCAGTAAGTTGAATCCTTCAGATCATGAGAAAAGGGAATTCACATCACCGGATGAGTTTTCACATATCCTGGTTTCGACTATTTCTGAACATCTCATGTATAATTGCTTTGTTCACAAGATTGTTGTAGACCAATGTTTAACACACACACATGTTTAACATGTATATAATATATAAAATAGATATCAGTTTAATTGTCATGTATCAGTATCAGTTTAACACACATCAACAACCGGCTGACAATTTGTACGGCTGGTTGTTGCCATGGTGGTGCTGGTGGTTGCTGCTGTTGCTGTCACCCAGGCCACCTCGGCCCAGCGTCTTGCGCCCAGCTCGCCTCAGGAACTGGTTGAAGCCATGGAAATCATATGAGCTGGGCCATATGAGGTGAAGCCATGGAAATCTGTTAGCTATGAAAATTTATGCTATAATGATGATCAATGATGGTTGGTAGTCTGTTTACAGGCTATGATGTGACATGACTATGATTAGAAACATCTATTCGAAAAAGCTATCAAAAAGACATTATGACATATCGTAACCCAAATAACCGCGGTGAGCGTCACCAGTTACGAGCAATGTCGATTGAAATCGAGCTGTTCAAATGAAGCCTTGAGAAATGGATAATCTCAATGACTATGCAGCAAATATACTGATGTTGGCTCATATTGAAGCAAACATTCTGGGAAAAGTAGGGAATCAAGACTGGAGAATACACATTCGCAAACATTAGCAGAAGTATAACCAGGATGGTCACTATTACATTGGTTAATGATTCAATGACTACGAAAACTCCATAATAATAAGATCAATCGTAAGTAATGCGATCACCTGCATTTGGTATACAAGCAACAATGGTATACAATGGTGGTTAATAGGTATTCTCACACTGGGTTTATCTGGGTTCAAATATTGAGGTCCGCAGATTGCTTGAAGATACAAAATCTGCACAATGAATCTTCATCATGTGATGCCGACCCAATTATTGTTGCCTAGCTACGAACTCCCCCCGAAAACCAGTTTCCCACAAGGTCGAGGAAATTTCAAGCCGAGTCAAATAGTGCTCCCGTAGCAATCAAGTGTCTTTTCTCATTGACTAATGAACAATCATTAAACATCATTGAGTCATCGTTTATCATCCATCATCATCCGTTTAATACTATAAATGCTCAAGAAACTGGATGATTTAGGGGTACCCCTATGACTTGAGAAAGCACAACCAGATGAGGTCATCCGCCCTGGCGGCGGCTGTCCCAGTGGCGGCTGCGGTTTCCTTTGAGATCCACAGACAGCACAGGCAGTGGAACACTGGACACCACCTGGCACCGGTGATCGCCCTCCAGGGTGGTGACCCTTGTGATGAGACCATGAAGATCCATGAAGGGTCATGGGATGTTAAGGGATGAAGGCATCAGGATCATGACATGAGGATAACATGGATGACATGATCATTTTCATGGTCAAGGGATGTCAAGGGATGAAGCCCTTAAGGCAAAATCGGGAGATCACCATCCCCCACTGAGTTGGTGATAACATGTGAGCCATCGAAGAGACGCCGGGGCTTGGCTACGCACCGCCGTTACGGGACCTGTTCATGACTCGTGGCTGTAGGTCATCAAGCATGACCAAATAGCGTATGGCTCCATGCTGTCTATATTGCATAGGTGCACATCAAAGACTTGCTGTTCAGTTTTTGGATGGTACCTGTGTCTTGCCAATTGCATCCACAGCAATATTACTGCTGGTTAATTGAGAACCACAGGCCATGCGTGGTCTTTAGGCGTGCATAAACACCTTTTTTGATAAACACCTTTTTTGCAAGTCAACCTTATTTTGATCTGCGATATGAATATAAAAACGATTTTTTCATCCCAGATAATAATTGCACCCACAATGGTTCAACCAAAGTTGCAGTATTGGTCAACTTGAAGGTATTTTGCATGACACCCATCGACCCATGTGTGATACTTGTTATGCGATATCCCCATTCCTGATGGTTTGGTCCTTGACGGTTGCACTACTACAGTGTATTCTGCATCTCCAGTGTGAAAATTATACACATGTATTCATATAGATGAAGAAGCATGTATATACATTATATATAATTGATATCAAATGAGTTGCTGCTCCCATGGATTTAGGAATGTCCCGCAAAACTAGGGATGATTCAAGTAAAAGGATCCAAGCCCTAAATACTGCATAGTTGACATTCTAAATGTTGTAGCTCCCACATCGTTCCGCGCGTCCCAGGATATCGCCATGTCACACCCAGCAGTCACCTCTTCCCCATCTTCTTCCGGAGCAGTTGCACCCGCAATGGCTTCCGCGATGGCAATGCTTCCTCGCTCCTCTCCGTGGCAAGAACAGTCACAGCCACAATGAAACCGTTGGCAGCAACACAGTCACCAGCAACAGCACCACAGCAACAAAGGCGACCACTGCAATAACAACAACAAAGAGGAGTATCGTATTGCCACAGCAAGAATGAATGCATCGTTGTGTTTGTTGCTCCTATTCTCCATCTTTTTGATGTTGCTGTTCTCTTGTTATCACATTGCCATCATACCCTGGTCGTCACATCTGGGATGACCGCTGCCCCCGCAGCCAGCGTTTGGAGCCTGGATGAAGTTGTCGCAGAGCTCCAGACTCGTGAGCCGTGGCAAGCTCCCCAAGCTTGCACCGATGATGGCTGCGCCTGCTGTGGTTCCACGTGGCCGGCCAGCGGATTGATGTGTTCGGGTGAAGCGAAACAAAGAGAGAAACACCAGAAGGTGGTGGAGAAATTCAATCATTGATGTAAGAAAAAGAAAATCAGGGATTGGGGGCCAATGAAATGAAGAACCTAGTCGCATACATGGCTGCTGAGAGTAGAACTAGCAGGAATAGTCAATATCGGACATGTACACCTAGGAACAATAGTACCAAAGGAGTAAGATTTCTCTAGTATAAGCGAAGGCCGTCACCTCCGATGAAACAACACCTGTTGACTGCAGGCTTCAAAGTTGAGCTACAGCAATCCAATTCAAAGATTTTTCTCGTATTGGGCAACTCATGGGTGGTGTACGGGGGCACCAAGATTATCCGGTGTTCCCGTATAGATGTGTCACAACCGACATTCATAAAGCAACTTATACTGGGCACATTGATCACACAATATCATCGACCCACTGTCAGCTGAGATGCCTACAGGACCAAATCATATGATATACTTCATCCAAGTGCCGAGCACACCATCAATCCTAATACTCTTTCAGCTACTGAGCTAGCACCACTGTGTGGCTGTTGTTCATCACTAAGATCATACCCACGATTTCCCGGGGCGCAGCCCATGTTGGGGTGCTTGGGGTCATTGATCACCCAAGACCAATTCGCGGGGGACCATGGACCGTGGTTGGTGAATATTCTACATCTATATCATACATTTATTGCATCAACCATGGCTCCATATAGAACCGAACCTGATCAATTGAATAAGATGTGCAAAACCCAGGCAAACAATACCTTCCCAGATTTTCCGCAGCGATTCATGCTTTTTGGTCCAGTTAGCATTAAATTGAGCTGCTTAAACGACGACCCATGCAGGAAACCAAAATCCCAACAGGTGCGGTCGTCTAAGTCATCAGGAGTCATCAACCATCATCAGCCATACCACTTTGCCATTCGGTCCCCTGCATCGTTGCAGAACTGGGACATCGGCTGGGACTCTGAGCTACTCTTCTCTTCTCTACTTTTCTCTGAGACGTCTATCCGTGGCTTTCGTAACGGCATCTCCGTGGCCTTCATCACCGATGTCGTTGGAAGACACAGCCAGGTGCTCGATGCTGCTCCCAGCATCCACCAGGGCACGGAACCTGAGCCATGAAACGCCGCGCCCAAACTTGGCGAAGCTGAGATAACTAGGGGAACTTGGTAACCAATAAACAGCTTATTACTAGGGGAACTACTTGGCAAATGCATTGGATGAATGAAATTGAATGAATCTAGTAGTCAATTTCATGAAACATACCACATGTAGTATTTACACTACTCATCTGAAAAAAATAATGATGTCTCAAAGTCACCGCTTTTTTAGTGTTCTGAATAAACTCTTACAGACCAAATCAGTCACCGATGATGCTGGACCAATGGTGGCGACTTGTTGCTTGAAATTAGTCCTGGACCACTAATGACTAAGAGTGCTTAACATTACAGAAAATGATGGTTAGCCATTGGCTCACCCTGGATGCTAGGGAATATGGACCAACAAAAGACAATAAACAACAATTCCCAGAGATAACCATCCAAGTCTTCAAACTCTTCCACTTAGAAATGGCTGGTTTGATATAACACCCTGTAAAGGTATATTTTGCAAAGCATAGCAAGCTGACGGGGGCTTGTGATGCCCACCGAATATGCAATGTGATGTTCTTGCACTTCCTTGTTGGCTGAGGGCGGCATTGTTACCGACCGGTGCATTCTGGGCCCAAGTTCGCCAAGGTCGGTCACTTCGAACAGCGATCGTACAAGACCCACCCTGGTGGTCTTGCACCGCCGTCATTGCACGGCGGATGGTTTCTTAACAACAAAATCATGTCATCCCAACAAAAACAAGCGGAAATGGAAGGTTATGGCAGGGAACACTCAAGATAATCAATCACAATTTCTCCATCATTTACCATTGTCCACCTACTTAGCTCCGCATGGAAAACGAAATTGAGAAGAGTATATGTACACACATTTACATTTTCATATTGTGTAATATGGTACCCCCTCAAGACCAACCCTTGTATATTTTTGATGAGTATTGACAAACATAAAGCCATTTTCAATCATAATATAATATATGCATATGCCTTCAAACATATTTACAGCAAATTATCCACCCAAAACGCCATATATCCACGCCAAGTTGTGGACACCAATGAGAGCTCTTCCGAGAGACAAGAGCTCCACCCCCACATCGCCAAGATGGTTGTAGTTGAGATTGACCTCAGCAGTGGTGAACCGTTTCAATGGCGAATCACAATGCTTCTGAATGATGTAGAGTCAATAAACCAATTTGTTATCCATAATGCATAGTAATTAAGTCGTATGCTTAGATGATGGTCGTACACGATCAATGATGCATAAGTTCAGCGATTACTGATGAATTACATTGTGGACCGTGGTTAGAGGATATACAATGCTTGGATGACAAATGAAATGGTAATACATGGTCACTCAATGTTTAATGAATCCGTAGTTAGTGGGTAATTGGTGCTGAATCACTGGTTAATCAAGGTTGCTGATAATTTCTGATGGTAAATAAAGGTCCATCATGGATCAATTTGGATGGTGATGGTTGACTGATACTTGAACTTGACGATGGTTTATAAAGAGGTTGATGATGGATGATGACAACAAGACATGATCAAGTTGATGATGGTTGGTTCTTCTCAAGTGGCTGATATATTCTGGCATTTTCTCTGGCACGATGCATGGTATGAAAACACCCCAACATATGTTCTGACAAAGTTACACACCTATAGATTCTGTAAGCTGGCATACGTTTTGACATTGGGACTGACAGGAAAACCGACATGCGTTCTGACGTGTTCTGAAACAGAGTCCAAGTCCAGCGCGGGCAAGCTGTCCACTGCTCAAATCAAAGCTTATGTCTGCTATTCAAATGATCTACCTATGCTAGTGAAATCCATCTGCAACTCATAACTTATATAAAATATACTACAACTGCAACATGGAGGTATTGATCCTTCGTATACACAAATACTCTTTTGAGTGGTATAGGGTTCCATCTCAAGACTGAGCTCTTGGAAGGTGTGTCAGTCGACCCTCAATCATCAACGGCCGAGAAACTGAATCTTCCCCGCTAATGTGTACATCAATCCAATAATCAGTATATGACTGTATTGAATATTATTACCTTTAAACAAACACGTATATATGTATATGTATATATATATATATATAAATGCACAAATGACACCGTTGCAATACATCTTGTATATTTTTGTATGCACAACTATACAGTCTGTGGATAACAGCATACCTAGGTATTCAAAGACCTGTAAATTCCCCTGCTCTTCGTATGAACTCCAGCTGTCGCTCCGGGCATGCGTCAGTGCCGGCATCTCCGTGAGCTCGGGCAACTTTCCGATGTGCGAGGGGCCTGCAGCGTGGGCGTTCTCACCGGTGGTTGACATCGTGAACCGCGGGTACACCTGAAATATCCACCCATGTCACACCATTTTTTGACATCAAACATTTCGAACTTTTGGAACTTGACCTTCTGGATTTTGGGAATTGTATGATATGTCCTGATTTTTCATGGCAGTTGCAAGTGCGCCCAAACTTTGACCACAAACTGTTGAACATGTGGGGTCAGGTTGGCTACCTCTAAAAAGAGCAAGCAATTCAGCGTGGTATACTGGTATACCTCTCTTACTATGCGATACTTTGCAAATAATGGTTTGTTTTTCAGCAGTAAATCGCCAACAAGATCCAACAAGGGTTCAGGTATGGCCAAAACCATATTTTCCATTTGTTCATAGGACATTAGCCAATGTGACTGCATGCTCTGAACACGGTAGATTAAGACTGATACACATGCACACTGAAAAAATTACTGAATGCGTACACGATAAATGATGATTTTGTCTGCAGGAAAGTCCCTGACATAGCCACTACTTGATTGTGATACTGATTTCAACGTCATCTCATACACCAAAACGAAATGACAAAGGACATCTGTGACACTGGACCTAAAACAATCTAACAGATCATTTTCATCTTGAGAGTCTCAGTATCACAGGACGACTCATGCGAATATATGAACATAGACATTATTGTAGCACACATCAAATGTATTTATATGTATATGTATGTGTATTTGTATGTGCATATGTTTTCATAATACATACATGTATATATACTATATATAAGTATATACATACGTGTACATACCTAATCATACCAGGGGCTGTTTTCATTCTTGGTACGAGTAGGTTGGGGTCATCCATTTCATGACTCAAGAACAGCTCAGTGTCCAACTGAGGTCCAAGTGTTGCAAATCCACTGACCTTGCGGACATGCCGATACCGGAACCAAAAAAGCAGTCGGATTGTGTGGAAACCTTCGAAGATAATTTTCACCAGCTGCTTTCTGTTGCTACCCACCCATGGGATTGTTTGGTTGAGCATGTGCAGTCATAGTTTTGATAGCTTTGGGAACCATTTGTGTCAGCCACACAATGAAGATTTACTTACCAAATGCTCCATGAAATTCACGGTTTGATGCACACACACACACATTCATGCTGACACAAGCTTCCGAAATACAGGGACAGGGATTGCTGATGGCAAAAATAGTGAACTGATTGGGAATGATGACGGTACCTATATATCCGACATTTTTTTTAGGTACCTCGGTGTTGTCAAATTCTGGACACAGCTTGATGCCATTCGTCCAATGATTGCGACCAGGATACCAGTAGCTTGACAATTGCAACTGACCAGAATGAGGAATGAAATGACAGGTTCGTTCATCTTCTGGTTTCTGAAGTCATTTCAGTGGTTGGTTGCATCAGCAACAATGAGCGCCTTGCAAAGTGGCCCTTCAGTTGTCTGGTGTGTGGGATATGAATGGTCCAAAATTGGGCTCCGTCTTACTCTGTCTCACTTGCTAACCCCACACACTTGGCCATGTTGAGCAGGAATCCAACCCACTCATGAGAAGTTGCTAACGAATGTGGCCCCAAAAAAATGTGGAAACGACCCATCCATCCCTTGAGGCATCAACGTGGCCACCGCAAAAAAGTTTGAGACATCCACGTCACTAGGCAGACCTACAGCAGGCGGAGGAAGGGTCTCTTCTTTGTTGGTGCCTTTCTTGAACACGAGGTTGTTCCAGGTTGTTCCTGGGTTCCTTCAATTTCTTGAATTTATTGACAGGTGACCTTTATGAACTAACACGTCCTTCTTCACTTTGGCCAATTATATAAATGTACCGACCTGTGAGTCATTGGAACAAAATTTGACACCAGGCATCTTGCAAAACCATCCGAGTCAAACACATCGCAAACCTGACCCATGGCAAAGCTCCCGGCGTTCAGGCATGACTAAGGATCGAATCATCACAACAGTGCATTGCAGTCGAGCCGTTGTGTACCACTCCAAATAAACACAACTGACTGGTAGTGATAGGTATTGGACATCATGTACCATTCTGGGGTCCAGCTCTGAAGCTTGCCATTGTCATACCATGTCATATCAAGCATGCCAGTGGGTTGGCGGTGATATATATATATATATGTATATATATATATATATGTAGCCCAAAGATTGGCAACCGCGCGCCACCACTGTTCAGCTGTATGCCACTCTCTACCCTCCCTGGGTGCGACCAACTGATGGTAGAGAGATCTGACGACATGATGTCCTCATGGGCCAGCTCCGCATCATCTTTTCCTTGGAGAGCAACACAAACAGACACACACACACACAAAAACAAACGAACCAACAAACAAACAAACCAACCAACAAACCAACCAACCAACAAACAAACAAGCAAGCAAACAAGCAAACAAGCAAACAAACAAGCAAACAAACAAGCAAACAAACAAACAAGCAAACAAGCAAACAAACAAGCAAACAAACAAGCAAACAAACAAACAAGCACACAAGCACAAACACACACACACACACATAGACACACACAAATACGAATAAAAACGTACACGTCAACTTTCATGTCTTGAAGGATAGGTGAGTGAAAGATAGTGCAAGTAACAATATGTTTTGACATGGCTTCCGTCATGCATCATTCCCAGTACGTCACGAGAACGACAGGTTCATAAGAACCAACCTGTAAACCTTAATCATGATATTACTTCATGAAGGTACATGGAAGAGTGTTGTAGCGATGGAAACTCAAAACATAAAGTATGACTACATACACGAATACAAGTGATATCACAAGGTCATGTCCAACCGCGGGCCTATCGCCGTTCTCCCGCGATGCAAAGGTTTCCAATCGCTGCCACTTTAATCCTGGAGTAAAACTGACCTGGGAGTTTTGAACGAGTTCCATGTGGCAAAGTATGGTAAAATCATTGAGCCAACCCACAAACACTGAGTCTAATAGCCAACATCACATCCAGGGCATGGACTCACAAATGGTGCGCGTTTTGCACTGGGGCGTCTGGCCATAAAGCGTGCGGAAGCAGCAGTGAAGCCGTTGCCGATTGATGTTGTTCACCTTGCAGCTGGAGAGCAAAGCAAGCAACCAACCAATCAACCCGCCAACCCAGCAACGAACCAACCAACCGAGAACCAATCAACAACCAACGGCCGAATCTCCAACCAACCAAAGAATCGACTAGGCAAGCAGTCATGGCAACCAATGAACCTACTAGTAGCAACTAAGCAAAGGACGGAAGCAAGAAAGCAACCAACCCACGACACCAACTAGCGTGTTCTGAAGAACTACTGTTTGTGGAAAGAAAAAAGACTTCACTGTTGGAGTGCTGAACTCTAGTCCAAGTCGAAGAAGAACGATGTGACATGATGTGACTGCTTGGTCTTGCCAGTTGATGGGTTGAAGGTCCTCCAGCCTTCCAAAAGACCAACTACCACAAGTGCTCTTGACTACTCACTAGCAATCCCAATGTCATTCCTTTTCAACATTACTTTTCCAACCTCGACTTTGAGTCCTTTTGTTTGCTAAACATCTATCTCGATAGGATAGCGTCTTTCTATGACAATTTGATTAGCATTTCTGTGTGTCTGGGTTGGAGCACGATGGGGTCCTGATTTTCAAGCGGCTGCCCAAAAGGCAGCGACTCACAATTGACCCATACGAAAAGCAAGCACCAATAAGTAGCATTATGGTAAGCACATTTCAGCAACGTACAACTGACAGCTGGTCATTCAAATCTTTCTTCACTCATTGAAACAATTTGCAAGAGTTCTGAGTACAGCATAAAGAACTCATAGAATCTTAATGTAACTCATTAATCATATAAACAGTAAAAAAACACCATCAGGAATAAACAGGAAGTAACTAACTCGTGAAAAATCACTAGCAGTCACTAACAGGAAATGGGTAACGAGGGAAAACAATCCCAGCTCTGAGCTTCCCGACGTACAGCGCTTTTGCGGGTGCACCTTGAGACGAGGCACCGGGTAGAAACTGGAGGAAATGATTTGATGGTCGGAGGTGACTGAGTGTTAATGCTGGTTAGTGAGTAACTAATAACGGTAACACCAACGATCAGTAATGATGACGGTAACTGATGCATGATGATGGTTGATAATGATGATATGATGAATCATACATATTGATAATGATGATTACTCATTACTCATGACATTAATGCATGTATGCATACATGCACGCATGAAAAGGTATGCATCCATGTGTGTAAGGAACATTTGATACATGATGAATCATGCGTATTTAAGTATGTATAATACTTGGCAATGTAGTTTGTCGGAAATCCTATGAGATTAAAGCCGCCGGCAAGCGTTCTCCCACTAACCAGCATCAATTCGAAACGTGCCTTGAACTTGCTTGGCTTTCCGCTTCTTGGCAGCTTTCTCCTGACAGGCTTCCGTGTAATCCCTTCCTGCCATCATTTTCTCCTTGTCCCAAACGAGGCATGGAGCCATAGGGTTGACCCAACACCAAGGCATATTGTGCTTTTAGTTTGGATTCCCAGCGTTGAATATCTATGGAAACACTACTATATTACTACTGCAACATTCATGGAGATCCGTTAACATCATCATTGAACATCCTCACAAAAAATCCATCCATGGTGCCATATTCGTATTCAAGAATATCTAACAATTCATATTCCGGATGTCTATTTTCCCTTCTTAAGCATCTTTAAGCATGAAAAACCCTCGACCGAGTCCCCAAACACGCTATTCTAGTCCTTGGCAAAACCAATAATTGTTCATGGTGCCATACCCTACACTCCAACCTTTTGGATGATGGAAAACACAGACTGGAAAAACCGACCCATCTTATGACGCTACGAATGGTTGATGGATGTTCTTGGTATGTTGGCCCAATGTTTTGTCCAAAGTCTACCCAGTCGACTGGTCAACAGCGGCCTGCAAGCGCTGCTTGGAAGTACTGAAGCAATCCATCGCCTTTGTGGCACGATTCATGGAATCTGTGTCCTTTTTCTTGACTAGGCAATAATGGTTGATAATATTGGTTCAGAAATGTTAGGACTCATGGTTAACCAATAATGCTTGACAATGGCAACTTAATGGCTATCTAATGGCTGATTGATGGTTCACTAATGGTTAATAGTGCTGAGTTGATTGTTACTCAATGGCTACTTGATAATGTATTGATTCGTCAATCTTGATTGACAATACTTAATGAGTTGATTATGGCTAAATCGTTCGTAATGATCAGTGGTGGTGAACAGCTAATAATGGTTCATGGTGGACTGAATAAAATAGTGAATCTTGGATGACGTTTCTTCGTCTTTAGAAATGGTTCAGAGTAATGATCAACCATGCACACTTGTTAGCAGGGTGGGCACCCAGAACAATTCTACCACTTACCACAACACTCCCACCAAAATAAATCATACTTGCCTCCCACCTGCTAAATGTCGCACTGGGAATTGCAATCAGACCTTTAGTGTTTGTCAATAAACCCCCAACAAAGTCAGCAAATATCAACATCACCCATGAGAACAGATGCCAACCGAACTCGGAGTTCCTCAGGATGATGGTCCATGGAGTTGCTGGTGGCTCCGTACATGGTAATGCATGATGTATGCATGATGTGTCCGGCCTACCCCTCTAGCCACCTGCCCACTACCATCAATCCGTTGCGAGGTGCTGATGTCATTCCAGCACCGGACCTGAGTACGATGATGTACGACCCCGAGGACACCGCAATAAACATCGGGCAACAAATGCAGGGATATCAGAGCAACAGAGCAACATATGTATATGTAAATATGTTCTTGTAGAGCACACACACATTATAACACATTCGCGCATACAGTATATATAGATGAATATACTGCATAATTACAGTGTTGACACCACTTTGAATGTTTAGGGCATGACTGAAGTTCAGAGGACAAATGACATCCGCAAAGACTGTCTCTTCTTAACCAATCAAGCTGATCCTTTAGCTGGCTCACAGGGGATGGCTCACTGGGATGTCACCGCCAAGAAACAGTACATGTCATGTACATATGTAATATGATCACCTTTCGGCAGACGTAAAACATGCACAGGCAAGACAAATAATTACAGAATATATCACGTGGATTTGAGAGATGTTTGCTCCCTTGGACAACCAGTTTGTTTGCCCTTAAGTGACTTGGATAGAGGCACATACCCCTGCACCATCCCACGAATCCGTGAATGATAGACCCTTCTTAGTAGACCACCCGCAGTTTTACCATATGTACATAGGCGGAGATGAATTATCAGACATGACTAGGATATTTTATCAATATGGACCTCCCAATTCAGTAGTAAAGATTCTGCAAATTAGTAAAATAATGCGTCATGAGGTTCGAAGTCTTCTATTTGAGTTGTTTGTGGAAACTATTTAAAACAGATTTAAAACGTAATCAAAACATACAGGATAAGACAGGGTCAAACTTGTCCCCGTGAAAACTGCCTGGATTCCACAGGAGGATTCCATCGGATCTCCCGAGACAGTGCCCATCTTTGCACCGCACGTGACAAGCACATCGTGTCCGGCCTTTTTCAGGATTTCCTGGAGCCATGAGGTGCAACTTGTTGGGAAGTTGCAGGGAGAATCTAAGAGTATCTTTGTCCATTTGTTTGCAAATGTAAATATATATATATATATAAATATCTATATATATATATAAACAAATAAATATATATATATACACACATATACATATATACACATATATATACACACATAAATATATTATATATATATAAACACATATATATATACACATATCTATATACACATATCTATATATACACATATATATATATGAATGTGTATGATCTGATTAATCCTGTATAATTATACCTTCTTAGGAGAATCCATCAGGTCCATCAAGCAGGCAGGTTGCCGGATTTACATGTGCACACCTTTGCCAAGGTAGTGCAATGAGTTGACTCAACACCAGCGGCTGAACATCATGGCTTACAGCTGACCAATTGCCATGATCAAACTTGCAAGTGGCCAACTGGCCATTACACAATAATGACCAACAGGTAACCCATGATGTTCAGCCAATTGCAATTGATTGGTCAACTGTCATTATCATTGATCAAACGGTCAACATTTGCATTTTGCTCAGTGCCCGGATGAATGAACTTGACATCAGGCAGTCATATGAATTCATATGAGATGTACATTCCACAGAGATAAAAATAACATTTCAAGTTAATGAATGTGACAGCGTTACTTGTCAAAGCAACAGGGTTTGTAAGCATTGAATTGCGTCTATGCTACTGGGCGAACCGAACCGATTCAGAACTTTTTACATACGTTCATCTGCTTCAATCAGGTTACTTTATCAGTTCAAGATACTGAAAGCAGTAGCTGATGAATATGTTGAGACTGGCTGGTGGGGATACATCTCCCACGGTGCTGAGGGGGACAGGTATTGTGTAGGAAAGGTATGATCATTCAGCATGTAGCTGCTACCTCAGTAGTCACGCCTGCATCAAAGGGTATCCAGCCTTGTTAATCTACAATTGGTTAATTCAATGAGACTCACTCATGTTTGAGGAGCTATACCGCAATTCTTGGGTGGTTAGTTCCTTTGTTTCTATAATCTTCTGTTCTTGGCTGGCGTACACACTTGAAACCAAGCAATAGCTGAGACAACGTCTTTGCCATATTTGACCCACACATTATTAGCTGTATATTCTATCTACTCAACTCACCCATTATCATTTTGTGAGGCCGACCCCCTTTGAGGCCGGGCATTTCTTGTTTGGGTTGACAGGGCCAACCAGCAAGTCCCGGTTGGGGCGGTAGAAGGGTCGGCAGTGAGGGACTAGGTTTACATTGCCATATTTACCTATATTTACCTGGCAGGTGCAATAGGATTTTTTACCATTCAGCGAACTCTCAGAGGTCATACGTGAAGCAAATCATGATTCACACCATTCATCACAACCTCGACGTAGGTATAGTGACCATCATTTACCCTAATAAGAAACAAACTAAGTAACCATCATGAGCCAGAACTACCAGTACTACCCAACATCAACCGTGAATCAATAATCCTGCACCGTTAGAAACTGTTGTTTAGCGCGTTAAGTTCACAAATAATGAATTGTCCATTATCAACCAATACCAAATTCTTCAGTTTTACCTTTATCTAACAAGGACAAACCACTACTCAACTTTATTTGTGACCAATAATTTATCCTTATCACCAGTCAGTAGCAATCAATTGACCGACAACTAAGCACCAAGTAAAATCATTAACTCGCAATATAGATCAAATAAGTTGCCCATTCCTTAGCCATTGTCCTTAGCAATTGACTAACAGTTGACTAACAATTCACTATTCATTCCTGAATCATTTTCAACCATTGGTCAATCCCATCATTGGCAATTTTTTACTAGTCATATCTAGTCATTATATCACTACATCAACTAGCCATTAAACGCTGCTTCACCCCCACAATGTTCAACAGCCCTAGTGTAGCGATTGATTGGCCACGGGAATCACTATGTCGCCATAGTTATTGGTCACGGATTAATCATTTTTGTTAGCCACCATGTCATGTCAACCATTCATTACTTAATTGGCCTTCTGTATATCATAATGAGCTATGACTAGTCATTAATTCACTAATTAGCCATTCATTCACCATTATTGGCCAGGAATTTACCAATTAGCCAGTAACTAGCCATCAAGCAGCCGGTAATCCACCAATTAACCATCGATCAATTCAGCAATTAGCCATCAATTGACCATCAGTTCACCATCAACTACCCATTAAGCCATCAATTATCCATGTCCATAATCCACTAACTAGCCATTCATTATTTCTGAACCATTCATTGATTAAACATGATTAAACCGTCATAAAATATCATTAGTCATCGAGTCTATAGCCATTGATAGCCATGAATCAACCTGTCCTTCACATGGGTCATCCATGACCTCAGTGCCCCATCGCGGGACAGCCGAATTCCCGTGCCTCACATCCCGGCACCGCTGGGATCATCGACACGCGCAGCTCTGCCAAGGCTGGGCCTTACAGCCGAGGCTCGATGGCTAGGCATGGCTAAGCATGGCTAAGCTGTTTGGCTAGGCCTTAAAGGCTAAGAAATCTCAATGATAGGGTCAGTTCATGGCCAAGTAGTGCTCAACTAACGAATAAATGTTGGTATAACAGAATCAACGCATGGGAAAGGAATGGCTCACGGATGATTGGCGAATGATTATGCTTAGTTAAGGGGGTCAATGAATGGTAAAGTAAGGGATACTAAGGGTTTGAATATTTCATTGGTTAATTCACGATTAATCGAAGGAAACTTGGAAGTCAATCGCCCGACCTTTGAACAATTGCAGCAGGTAGTCCCTCAGAACAAATGTCAATGAAAACACGTTGTGCCTGACAAAAGGGGTACCCTCTGAGGTTTCAACAAAACAATTTACTTTGCTCTGGGTGGTCCCTACCTTGGCATGTCACCTCTCATTCTAGTTGGCCTTCTATATGACATCCGGCCTGACATCCTACGTATCTTGCATTCTACCTGGCATTGTGGTAATTGATCTGGGTACATCCGATATTTGGATCCACCAATCATTATGATAGCAATTCTTCACGATTCTGAACCACGTCTAACCACAAATGAATAAACATGGTGGAACCGGTTATTAGCAGTTCATGGTTGGAATGGTTAGATCTATATATCGCTGTTTCAACGAGTTAAACACAGCAATGGCAGTTCTGTGGCCAATATATGCCATCTCATTCTATAACAAATTTCTGCTCACTGTGGACCCATTATTGCTTAACCATTGTTAAGCAGTCTTAACCCATGATCAACCATTTCCGCAGTTCTTATGAATGACATTGTTATTTCATCAACTCCTTTCTTATCCAATATGGTTGACAGTGTGCAACGTAGTTGTCAACAAAATGGTTCTACTATTGTCCATTAACCCACCGCGAAAAAAACAGTAATAGCTATGTCAATCCCATTGTCAGACCTACTTGGGCTGTATATCAACTAGAATTTGGTTGGCACTTATAACAAGGATCGGGGCTAAGTGGTACAACCCAGTCATGGCCAACCAAATCTCCAGCTCAAGCAATGCACTGGACCTCCACTGGGCGCCCCACAGGCTTCAAAGAGACGGCAGGTGGCATCCACTTGTGACTGGAGTTGCGCCTGTGCCACATCGGCGAAACATGGCGAAGCACAGACCCTGCGCCTGGGGAACCTACGTTGGAAAGCCCTGAAGTTGATGGATTTGGTTATTAACGAGGGCTTCCAACGTAGATTTGACCATCAATCCAGTGAACATGTTCTCCATGTAATTCAAAATGTGCATACCCAAAGAGTGTTCTTCTGCCTCCCAATCGGGCGCCTCTCGCACCCAACCGAAAGCAAACCCATACCAAATCTTAGACAAGTTTGGTTTTGATGATATTCTTAGCCAGCCAAATATTCATAATATTCAACCCGCCCTTGTCTCCCCTTGGAACTCACAGATTCCCCAAGAGAGCTCGGGTAAACAACCAGCATCTGACATCCATGGAGGAGGGAAAGCCCTGTGTGCGAACGTCCACCCGCCACAGGAGGCGGAAAGGGACTGTCGTTGCCTCAGCCGTTGCCAAGCAGCCTTGTGACGGAACCCTTTAGAGTCTTGATGATCCACCACTCAGCGGGTTTCTTCGACTTTTACGTATCTATGTGTACAATGTGTAAACAACGTGTATGCACACACACATATTTATATATATATATATCTGTAAATGCAAACAATGCGTATACGTAATTATACACACATGTAAATATGTGCATATACCAACATATACATATACATATATAATAATATGTATACAAATATATATATATATATATATATATAAACATATACACATGTACATTGCATGTACCATTCCCCCTTATAGGCGCATAATGGTGCATATATGTTTGCATATTCAAATAGACATCTGCATAGAGATATCTCATATTTATGTGGCACGTAGGTACAGAACACCTAGGAATCAGCTGGCTATCAAAGGGTAGCAACTTATACCTGCTCAACTTGTGAAGATTCAAGAGCTTCCCCTCCTGGGCATGGCCAGGTCATTAACAGGCTGACCAGTGGCCCCGAATCAAGTGGTTGCCATGTCGAAGCTTGAAGCGCTTTGGGAACCATGTATTTGTTTGCAGGAGACATGCCTGGACTCTGTACCCTCAAAACATCCAGAACATCTGCTCATTTCACTGTAAGGAACATCTTGACTGTCCTTGTTTGCGATGATTACCTTGTCGGTCTGGAGTCTAGAGAGGATCTGTATGCAGGTTGATCTTAGTCTCTCTCCAAGTTTTGTAAAAACGCGCAGAGTCCAAGTGGATTGATTCCACAAGTTCACTACATGGGCATTCCCTCAACAAGTTTGAACAATTCCCCACACTTGAAGTCGCTGAGAAAAAACATCTTTTCTGGACATCTTCCAAAAGATTTCCGGAAAGCCAAGGTGGCCCCACAACAAGCAGGGGCAAGTGGTTACCGCTTCCTGGAGCAGTATGGGTTCAACTATTTAGGATTTCCTATGGAAGAGACTGCAAAGCAACTGCCAAAGGCATGGGCCTCCGATCCATCTTTATGGCATCAAACCAACATAAGAAACGAGCAACAAAAACGAAGGATTCCTCTGACCGTGGTGGGTTTGTATGTTCGCTCTGGAATCATCTTCCAGCCAAAAGGAACGATGCCAATTGGAACGATGCCAACTGTTTTGGCCAGCATGATCATGACAATACTGGAATGATGGTTCAGATGTACCCTCAAGTTGCTCAAATTGTTGTTGCTGGTGAATATATCGAGTCTTTTGGCCACCATTGTTGCTACATCCTGACTCCACTGGGGACAAGCCGCTGCAAGGCATGGTTGCCAGGTGTGGTGGCCTGACAAAATGCTGCGTGACAACTGTGCCTACACCACACCCCCAACAAACATGAACTGCAAAACACAACTTCTCACGCAAAAGCTCATTGTCTTCGCACGTGTAATGTAGAGATGAAATGCACATCTTTTCATGGCGAGGTCTTTGTGAGTTCACAGGTCGCCCGTCCCATGAAGAAAGTCCTCCGCAGTCGCCTTCCCCAAAGATCCAAGGGCGATGAGGCGTCATCTTTCAGCAGGCTCGTAGGGATGACAATGTGCCTCAGCACGATGCTTGGGAAGACCTTGCAGGTACTTCCCCAGTTAGATAATTTGGTTTATACAACTTAGATTACGTGGATCAGTAGTCTTGGTAAATGTAACCATAGCATACCAGTAGCTGGATGGTTGCTGAACCCCTATCACTGGAGGGTCCCCCTTGTTGATGGGTATCCAAGCCACCGAGGATTCTACTGGTCCCCCGGTTGGCTGCTCTATGAGTTCCAGTTCCAACCACGTTCCAACCTCTGAAAATCGTTCCCTGAAGTGACGTGGAACATCTCAGGCGAAGGGGGGAACTACTGGCAACCGCTGTGTTAAGTTAGGTGCCCAAGCAACATTTTCTATCCAGAACCACACAATGTCGCACATATATTCAACCAAACTCAGTTACATCCTGGTGAGTTCTTGCAAACCAACCTGGCAACAAGCGATCGCGATGAGGTATACACTCTTACCATATTGGGTCTTATTGTCATGTGAAATTTACCAGGGCAAACGGCCACTTCTTGGTGGAACATGGTGGAACAATTGTTCTTTTTAATTACGTGTCTTGCATTTCTGCTTATGACTGGTAACTATAGATCTCACCCAACCGGGAGTGGGGGCTAGCTTTCTCCTGTGCAGTTTCGTTGCAGCCTCCCAATCCCGTCGTTGCAAGGATGGAACATCAGCCACGCACCAAAACTTTGCCAGAAAAAATGTCATCCAAAATGAAAGGAATTATGATTGATGGATATTGCATCATCACGACCATTTTTCTTTGAGGGGTCAGGGCATTTTCTGCCCTTAATATTTGTGTAGATCAAATTCGTTTGGGCATGGCAGCAGAAATGGGAAGCATGTCAATCAACAAAGAGATTGCAATGATCATTGAATCATTGAGGTCTCTTCACAAATGACTGACGCTGAGCCACAACCAGCTGAGTGGTCGCAAAATTCTCGGCGCAGGAAAAAAAACATCCGACCATTGCCTCACAATGGCCACTCCCCAGCAATCTGGCCATCCGACTGAGTTCCATCGGGGCTCCCTGCACATGGCAATAGGGGATGTTCTGGTAGTGGTGCATCACCTGCTACTCAGCTGGGTTCCAAGAGCGCGTGTCTTGGATGATAAAACATCGAACGTGTATCACTGCTTGGTGGCTTCAAACCCTTGTAACAGTATTACTGTAGTCAATCTGACAACAATTCCAAATATTGGGAAAGGTCAACATGTTTCAAACTATCGACCAGCAAGAGTACTAAACATTCATCAGGCACTAGTGGGTTCCTGAACATGGTGCAACCAACTATTTCAACTGACAACAGTTGTTGTTTTATCTCAGTGCATTGACTGCATCCGCACAGCGGGAAACTACGAGCGTGGTTGTATCAACGAGTGACATCCTGGCAGACTTAGATATGTTCTGAAAATGGTCCAGTGGAAAATTGTGTTCCTCTACAAACCACAAGCTCGAAGGTAGCTTGCTACTTGCTGATGTTAGCTGCTATGGGTAACACTAGCAAAAGGTCATCCAACGGCACAAGTGAGCGACTGTCCAAAGATTCACCTTCAAAGTTCCCACCAGTTGCGGCCCCCAAGCTGAAACGAGAAGAAAGATAGCTCGTAGCCTGGCCTCACCGCCTGCCAGTTACCATACCGCAACCAAGTACTTGGTACTGATCAAAAGGCAATATGTCAAAAATCTCCCTTTCACCGGTCATTGATACGGCTTATGCTACCTGTGGCAAACCGGACGCCGCTGAACTCATGGTCCCAGGTCCAGGTGTCCGGACCCCTGCGAAGAAGTGCACGTCGCATTCGGTCATCAATGCGGAGCCTGCCTGCGACCAGCGGTGGAGCAGCTTGAAACCCAGGCGCTATGTGGTTAGGATCGCGCCCAAGTCGTGGTCACCGGGAAGCCCATCAATTTTTGGTCCAACAAATAGACTCATAATCAGCGAGAAAAAATATCAAATACTCCCATATCTATCCGTGTCTATGTGGTATTATGATGTATTATGGACTGATTGTATTATACAGAGGATGTTTGTACCCTTCATACGCACATCATCGGCATAGCTGGGTGACTCAAATGGGGTAGCTGTAGCTGGAAACAACCATGACATGGAGCCTCTTTTCCTTACT